>LOEQ01003777.1:79192-98104 GCA_001685075.1 Bramus lutescens
GGAGTTAGTAACTTTTTGGTTTTTCCTCCTTCTTCCTCTTCACTCCCCCCAATCCCAATCAATTCTGAGCAGAGGCTCAGAATCTCAGACTCCAGAAACGCAGGATATAGACAACAATGTCTCCTTTAACCGGAGGGTTCTCCTGAAGGAACTTAGCCCAGTGGGAGCCACCAGCTCATTTCTCCTTGAGAGCCTTGCAATACTTGGTACAGTAACTCTTTCGCCTCCCTCCAGAGTTTGAAACTCCTAGAAGGAGCCTTCACTAAGTCTTATGGACTTTCAAACACTGACACCAGGTCCCACCCTGAAGAGGGGAAAAATCTTTAATTCTTGTAGACCTAGTAGAAGTATGGGCCGAAGACCCCCAACATCCGTGTTAGCTTTGTAAAGTCTTAGCCAGAGAATAGAGGGTACATTGAGTGGTAAAAGGGGAAGAGGAGAGAGAACAAGATAGGGCAAGAAAAGCCAGAACACAGGAATAAAGGAGCGACTGTTGCTCTAGAAAGGGCTACAAGATGGGGTTGTGTGCGGCGGATTGCTGTGTACTGGTTTAGGAGTGCCCAGGGCTCTGCTCGCTCCGCAGTGACCCCTTCTGGTCAATAGCTAGAAGTGCATTTGTTGGCTTTTCAAGGGGATAGAGGAACCTGGAGTTGAGCTGCTTTGGGGATTGGGAGATTAGAGGATACAAAAAGGTAAATTGGGGAGTGGAACTTCCACTTCCCTCCCCCTGATCCACTGCATTCAAATTCTCCATTCTGAGATTGCTTTTAGGACCTATCACCCAGGCTTTGGTTGCTGTCACCTTAAATGCTGTACTCTCCCTTCTTAGCCTTGGAGATTTAAAGAGATTCTTAGTCATGACATGTCACTTTCAGGGAAACAGAGGTAGGTGGGACCTTACCTCCACCAACCAACCTTTCAGAGGTGTACCTGCCCTTTAATAAAAAGAATTTATTTTAAGTTTAGTGTGGAAGTGTGTGGTGTATGCCACATGTGTGGGTGTTCCAACGACATCAGAAAAAAGGTGCCAGATTTATCAAGGGCTAGAGTTAAGGGTAGTCCCAATGTGGGTTCTGGGATTCGAACTCTGGTCCTCAGGAAATGCAGTAAGCACTCTTAACCATGGAGCCGCCTCTCAGCTCAACTATGCCTCCTCTTCTTACCTGGTATTATGGGAAAAGCTCCAAGTTGGGCATCCTTGCTTCTTTGGAAACCCAGAAGAGCCAGGTGAGGTGGATAATGAAGTTTCTCTTACCTGTGCAAGGATGAGGAAACAGGTTTAAGATTGCCAAGTGGTGTGCCCAAATGCCTCTAGTAGAATAATGGGATCTGGGGAAAATACGGTGACTGGGTATGGGAGAGGATTCTGGGGATCGTTGGCATGCCAGACTGGACTGATGCGTCTACTGGATACCAGCAAGCCAGGGCTTGGATGCACACAGGCGTTTCCAAGTGCTATGGTTTCCAGGTTGAGCACCTCCTCTCATGAGCCAGGGCTTGGGAGCCAGATGTCCAGTCTCAGCCCTGCTATTTCTAGCTGGATAGGATCAAAAGAGTGACCTCAACTGTTGCATGAGTTGTCTTGTTACTGTGACCAAATCCCCAGCAAGAAGCCAGCCAAGCAAGTAAGGAAGGCTTTATCTGGTTCACAGTTTGGGCCTGCCCGGGCGCCCTTGCGGGGAGAAGCCTGGCAAAGTGAGGCAGCTGGTCCTGCTCTGGCACAGCCAGAGTCAGAGGGGGAGGAACGGTGCCGCTGCTCATCTTTCTGTTTGGTTTTGTTTTAATCTTTTCTCCAAAGTCTGGGACTGTAGGTCCATGGGACGATTCCATCCATACTCAAGACAGGTCCTCCTTCTTCCAGCAAGAAAACACCTTTATGGTCGGAGAGGTGTGTGTTTCCACAGGGCTTCAAGTCCAGTCAAGAACATGGTGTTGAGCCATCACCCTTGCCAAAGCTTCCGTTTCAACATCTTACACGAAGTCTCTTGGGTGACAAGCCGCTGCTACCACCACATCATCCGCACATGAAATTCTACAAAGACTGGATATCTGGGACTTAAATAAACTGTCTGGGAGAATTAATAGAATCAGCATGGTATACAGGCTTCAAAGCAGTCTGGAAAATAGTCTAGTAAAGAAAATCAATCATAATTCAAGGCTGAAAGCATAGCCTCTGGAGTCAGATGAAGCAGGGCACGAAGCTCAGCTCACCTTTTAGCTGGATGACCTCAGGGAAGAACTAAGTCATGCTTTGGTTTCTCTATCTGAGAAACGGAGACATTAATGTGTATTTCACATGACCCGTTGTGAGGGTTTAACCCATCATGACTCATAAGGGACTTAGCTCCAGGTCTAGTTCATTATAAATGCCCACCAGATGGCTAGTGTCATTGACACCATTGCGAGTTCACTCCAGTCCGATCACCTGCTCTCGGATCTTGTTTGGACACAGTCCTGGATCTAGAGGGTTCAAAGACAAGACATATGCCGTCTTCTGAAGGAATTCACAGCATCCTTTATCCTCTGTCCTCACTGCCTTACATGTGTCTCTTCTACTTTATACTTTATCACACGTACTTAAACATTGAGGCTGGCATCTCTAATATAACTCAAACTCTCATTCCTCCATCATCTTATACAGTAGAGCCTCTCCTGCTCACCTCTGTCTCCTTCACAGGGTGCCGCTCTCTGCTTCCCTGGGAGCCGGTGAACCGCCCCGGGACACACAGACCACTTGGTTAGGGAATAAACAGGTGTAACACAGCTGATGCTTATCCTCTCTGTTGTCACTGGAAGACACTGGGACCAGACTTCAGAGTCCTCCCCAATGCCAACATCTAGGTACACTTTACTGCTCGCTTAGAGGTGCCACTATTCGTAAAAATCTATTTCCATCCATTCCTACAGGGTGCTTCTGTACCTGAGGGTGTTACCCTTCCATTGGTGGAAGGAGAGATGGGGCCGAAAGGATTCTAGAGTCTGTGAACCTAGGCATCCCCACAGCCACAGCTGAAGAGATTTCTATGCTTCCTTGTCCCTTAGGCAGCATCCCTGACTCTGAGAGATAGCGGCTCACATTCTGAGTTCTAATTCAGCCTTGCTAACAATGTTGTGTTACCTCGGGGAGACCCCTTAACCTCTCTGTACCCAACACTTCTCTGAATACAACGGAGCTAGGTCACCATCTACCTGCACAGAGAGACTTCAGAGACCTTGACAGTCTAACCTCACTTCCAAAAGTCCAGTGAACAATGAAAGAGTCAAATAATTGCAGGGATAATGGGAAATATGATAATGAGACCAATCTGTCTTTGTGTCCTTACACGGGACCATCCAGATTATGAGATCCTTTATTTCCTCGTACAAGGGTTTAGGGAGAATGAAAAGTCAAGCTGATCACCACATCTTGAAAGCTCTGCTGTGTGTCTAATCTGAATCCCACCTCTACTATCCGTCCTCTTCTAGACCCTAAACGTCCCTGAAAGAACGTGGATGACCCAGCAGCCTCCAGGCCATGATGGTGCAGTCTCCTGTTTGCCTCTTCTCTGTGTGAGCAATGTCCAGTTCAGAGCTGGACACGGTGGGAATTCTGGTTTAAGGAGCACATCCCACGTCAGAGAGCTAGCGGCACAAGTATTCATGTCCTAGCTTAGAGCAGTGGGGTGTGTGTCACACCTCCATATGACAGCAGTAGGACACTCACGGTGTTACTGGTGCCTCACGCATCTCTGTAAGGACAGAAGAGCTAAGCTTATGTCTTCTGAATGCATGTTTGACTGCATGCAGCTAAACAGAAGAGGAATGCGTAGATTCGGCAGCAGGTACCCTGGTGGTCTGCAAATATTAATTCATTTTGTGATGGAAAAACTCCTGCCAAGTAGAGTCTGCTATTCACCAGGAAATGGACACACAGAGAGTTGGAGAAAGCTGCCTAAGTACACATATCAGCGCACGGACAACTGGCACATGAACTCCGCCAGTTTGACTTGCAGAGTAGATATGATTCAGCGCCCCTGCTTAATGTCTGTAATATGAATTTTATGTTCCCAAATGGCATCAAATCTTGTCCAAGTGTGCCCTGAGCCTAGTACACAGTCCCCCGGGTGGGGACAAAAAAACAGGTGCTGTTCTTGTGGAGTTGCAGTCTGGTGGTGGTGGTGGGGTTGTTAAACATTAAACAAACCAATGACATGTCTCATGGTAAAAATAAAGTTGGAGATCTGGAGTGTTTCCCAAGCTGAGTGTCAGGAGGTGAAACCTCTGGATTCGGTGGCATCTAAACTGGGGTGGCAAGCCGCACAGTGAGGGAAGGGTTCAGACATGCATGCGGGAAATGCTGGGTGTGTCCAGAGAATGTGGCGGGAAAGGGATGGAGCTGAGTGAAGGAGCTGGTGATGGAAGCTCATGCTTCGTGCAATGAAACTGGAGTACAAGTCTCCTACCCTGGAGCAGAAAAGTCAGAGAACCATGCTGTGCTGTGGAATAAGCCTGTTGTACACTGTGAAGATGTTTTCATTGGTTTAATAACTGGCCAATAATTAGGCAAAAAGAGGTTAGGTGGGAGAACCAGGCCGAGAGAACGCTGGGAATAAGGGAATAGGAGTCACCAGCCGGATGCAGAAGAAGCAGGCGAGGCATGTGCCATGCTGGAAAAAATCTACCACCATGTGGTAGAGCATAGGTAAGAACTATGGGTTAAGTTGTAAGAGCTAGTTAGTAGCAAGCCTAAGCTACCAGCTGAGCATTTATAATTAATATTAAGTCTCTGTATGGTTATTTGGGAGCAGGCTGGCAGGACAGAGAAAGTCTACCTACAGTGAGTGCTATTACAGTATGCTTTAATAGTCAATGATATAGTGGTTCCCGAAGCCAGGTGCTTTGGGACCCTAGTGGCACATCCAGGAAGCATCTGGAGGTAGCCCATTAGAGAGGGCGTCCTCGGTGCTTCTAGCCCCAGACTCACGCCCAGAACTCGAACTCCAGGCCTTGTTTTTCCTAAAATGTCTTGCTTGAATAAATATCTCACAACTGTCTCCTCAACAGTAAGAAGTTCTATAGGCAATTAGAATTTAGTAACGTTGTGTGTTAGCATTGAGTTAACTTTTGTAGTGACCTTCCATTACCAATTCAGGGAAGAAACTGGATATTCCTCATCAGAAATACCTGGGACCAGACATGTTTCAGAGTTCAGTCTTCCAAATTCTTAAATATTTGCATAAATGTTACAGGCTAAGCATCCCTCATTCCAAATTCTGAAGTCTATAAAAAACTAAAACTGAACTCCCAGATTTGGGGATTTTTTTTAAATGAAGCTTGCTTTTATTTATTTATTTATTATGTATACAATATTCTGTCTGTATGTATGACTGCAGGCCAGAAGAGGGCACCAGACCTCATTACAGATGGCTGTGAGCCAACATGTGGTTGCTGGGAATTGAACTCAGGAACTTTGGAAGAGAAGGCAATGCTTTTACCTCTGAGCCATCTCGCCAGCCTGATTTGAGGATTTTATATTAGGGCTGCCCAACTTATCCTAAGTTTTCTTTCTAAAATGTCCTCTTTATGTAAATATGCTTTCGCAACACATTAGACAAAATTGACACACATTTATTAATGCTTAGTATAATATCATAAATTGACACTCATTTATCAATACCATCAGATATTCTGTCAATGCCCACTTCTCCCCATGTTCTCTTGGCGTTTGGTTTGTTTGAACTGGTAACTTGAAGGAGCGTCTCCCCAGCCTCACATGGTGAAGACCTGGTCCCCAGCGGAACAACGTTAGGACACTGCGAACATCCTAACTCTGCTCTTTGAGGAGTTTCCGGGGTCCGGACAACGTCTTGCTCACTTCCTTTTGTGTTTTGTATGTGCTGTGAAGAAACAGTTTCCTCTGCCCCAGCACCTGGTGTCTTTCTCGCCAGGGGTTTCAAAGCAATAGAACCAATCAACTACGGATTGAAAGGTTCCAAACTGTGAGCCCAAATCCACCCTTCTTCTCTTATATTTGCCTGTGCTTGGCCTTTCGTCACAGTGATGGAACGCTGACCAGCAAGGTCAGATCAGGCCCTGTGGGTGTGGACGGGTGACAAGCCATACAGGCATCCTTTGCTCTGTAGTTTCCCTTCATTCTGGTTTCATTTCTGTCGCCATGACAAGCACTCTCAACCTGGGGAGGAAAGGGTTTATTTGGCTTGCCAGTCCGTGTCACAACCGTCTTCAAGGGAAGTCAGGCAGGAACTCAAGAAGAAACTGAAGCAGAAACCACGGTGGAAAGTTGCTTATTGGCTCATGCTCATCTAGACCCACCTGCACCACCCACAGACAGCTGGGCCTTCCCACATCAATTAGCAATCAAGACACAGCCCCACAGATCGACCAGTCAGATCTGGGCAATTTCTCTCCTGAGGTTCCCTCTTCTCAGGTGCTTCTAGGTTGGGTCAGATTGACCGTTAGGGCTCACTAGGACACCTCTCCTCTGTGGATAGCCATCTCTCTGTCTACCTTATTGTCTGTAAGAAATTCCGTTGTTCCCGTCATCTGTGTTTTGCGGTGGCATGACAGGCATGTTTCTCTGCATGAAGGGTGGTAACAGCGTAATCAAATTTAAATTCAAAATAAATCCCAGCGCAAGGTGAGTAATGTGTGGGTTTTGCCTTTTCTCCTGATGCTACCTGACAACAGATACCAGGTTCTTTGTTCATCTTTATAAGGAACTCATGGGTGTAAGCGTATCTGATGAGTTCCAACTATTACCTCATTGACAATCTTCTCTTTCTTCATCTACGAGACTGTACCTTGAGTCCCTGGGCCTGTGAAGTGACCTTAGAAGCTTCTTCCAGGAAACTCCAAGTTCCACATGTCAACCACCCACTTTCATCTGGAATCCACCGTTTCTCTAAACAGCTCAGGGTCTTCTTGGTGGACATCAGAGACTCACTCCCTGGGTTAGCTGGTCAATGCTTCCAGAGTATCAGGATACACAGACCTGAGAAATCTTACTTTAATATCCCAAATATACCAGAGTTTCTTCTTGACCATCTGGATCAAATAAAGGCTGTTGGGATTCCCTTAACCAAATTAATCTGAAAGTTGCCTTCCTTTGTGTAAAGTCAGAGAGCCACAGTTAATGATGGCAACATGATTACTAGTTTCCTCTGTCCCACAACACACACACACACACACACACACACATACACACTCACCATGCATATGCCACACATACCATATATACATACATACCACACACACATGTATGTCACACACACACACTCCTAATAAAAATAATATTTATAATGGATGTCTACATGTAATTACTGTAATCAGTGAAGGGTTTTTTGTTTATTTGTTTGTTTTTGTTGTTTTTTCTCCCCTTACTTGGTTGTACATTCAAATGATCACCAAAGTTTATTTTATTTTTAGTTTTTGTTTTTAGAGACAAGGTTTCTCTGCGTAGCTCTCACTGTCCTGGAACTCTCTCTGTAGACCAAGCTGGCCTCGAACTCAGATCCACCTGCCTCTGCCTCCTGAGTGCTGGGATTAAAGGTGTGTGCCATCACCACCCAGCCAAAGTTTATTCATTTACTCTTGAGGTAGGGGAAATTGTTTTGGTAACTTGACTTTACTTCTTTGTTTATATAAATATCTATGGAGTGAGGGAGTGAAAACCACAAAAAAGCTAAATTCAGACAAACACAGATGTCTTGTCCTGAACCGCTGCCTCTTCCTTCTCTATGGGTGATTTATGCCGTGTGGTTCATTTTACCACTGAAATGCATCCTGTTCAAAATGGTCCCATGTTTTGAAGAGCTGGTGGTAAGTGACCCCTGATGCCTGTGACTCCCTCAGTTCAACAGGAAGTGTTGAAAACTCTGAGGCAGGAACAGGGAAATGGCTGGGTAGATGGTGTGCCTATGGGTCAAGTATGAGGCTCAATCCACAGCACCCATACAAAACCTGGCCCAGCAGGCTCATCTATGGCCCCAGCTCTGGGGTCAGGGTTAACAGTGGGGGAGGGGCAAGGAGCAGCTTCATGGTGCTCATTGGCCAGCCAGCCTCGCTGAATTGACAATCATTACGTCCTGTGTAGCAAAAAATGAGAGTTACGAACAAAACATACCCAACAGTGTTCTCTACCCTTACACACACACACACACACACACAGAAATCCTAAAGTAGCATTCCAGCCACTAACAATTGGTGTCTTAGTTTCATTTCCTATTGATGTAATTTTTAAAAAAAAGCAACGTAAGGGAGAAAAGGTGTTATCCGGCTCAAAATTGTGGGTTATGTTCCATCATGTCAGAAAAGCCAGCGGAGTCGAAGCTGCTGTCCACTTGCATTCATCATCCGGACACATAGAGCAAGGAATGCCTGACTCTCCTCAGCTCACCAGGACCTCAGCCATGGAATGGTGATACCCACAGTGGACGGATCTTCCCATCTCAATTAGGATAACCAAGATAACCCCCAAAAGACATGCCAAGAGGCACCTGATCTAGACTGTCCTTCACTGAGGTGGCTTTCGGGGGGATTCTAGCATGTTGGCAGTTAAAGTTAATCAGCACAGAGGGTCCACTGTCACATCTGTGTGAGGAACAGCCCCATCCTGCCTTTCCCAGGCTAGAGGGACTTCTCCCGGCAGGTGACTCATCAGACTCTTGGCACACAAGTGTGTAGCCCGGTTCCTTTTGCATTCAAACAGCATGAACAGGTGGGTATATCCACACTGTGGGCATCTATCTGCTGATGTAATGTCTAAATGTGGAAGGATGGATCTGTATTTTTATATAGAGAAGATGAAATTAGGATTCAGCTTTTGCATTAAAAGGCATCCCTTTTTGTCATTGGCTCCGTTCTGTGTGTGTGTGTGTGTGTGTGTGTGTGTGTGTGCGCGCGTGATCACTTGTGTAGATATTCTATATGGCCTCAGAAACCTTCTGCTTCTACAGACAGGCCACATTTTCTGAGTGCAGCTAGCTTTGGCCTGTGTGTGCTATTTCCTTTTCACTGAAAAGAATATAGAATTCTCTCCCAGAATGCTTTGGGGAAGAATGTAGAATTCTCTCCCAGGATGCTTTGAGGCAGAATTAAAAATTCTTTTCCAGAATGCTTTGGGGCAGAAGACAAAAACAACTGGCCTTTGGTTTAGGAAAAAAGAATGAGAAATTCTCAAACCGTGGCTGTTTCTATACCCTGGCACATAGCAGAAGATCTTGGGGACAGAACTGAAACTCCTGTTCTCTGTGGCAGGAGGAATTTTGTGGCCCATTCTCTGCGGTAGAACCTGTCCTCCCTCCTTGAGCCTACCCGAGTTAGATACTGCAGATGTAATTACCAAACAAATCGATAGTCTGTGTTGGGATATGAACATGCTTGCTAAAGCATCGTTTCACTCCTGGGAACTTGGTTGGTGACACATCCAGGCTGGATGTGTTGCAAGTCCCAGCCCACCGGGCAGCTCAGAATAAAGTCTGGAGCATTTAATCTTTCCTGTGAACATCTCTTTGTGAGCAGACTCCTGCTCGTTCTTGCTGTTGCCTTTTGAAGCAGGCTCAGCGAGAAGTCAGGGGACTGGAGTGAGGTCAGCGAGCCAGCATGTCGAGGGGACCTTTCTCTCTGGCTTTTCTTTGGCAAGGGAGAGTATTCCAATAAATGTGCCCCAGGGTTTTGTTTCTGGAGAAATGGTAAATGCTTTTTTTTTTAAACCCTCTCAACTACATTGCATGAAAATTTGAGAAATAAGCTTACATCCTCCAGCCTTGTCGCCTTCAAAGGGGACTTTGGATGAGGCAATGAGGCCAGGTTTTCTGTTCTTGTTGATTGGAGCCACCTGGAGTCTAGGCTCAGGGTGAGGGTTGGGCTCGCAGAAGCTTCAGACTGGTGGCCCACAGGGTGAAGTTGGCCTACAGCTTAGTTTAGTTTATTGGTACAGAAAATCTGAATAACTACATTAAGCAAGTATTTTTATTTACCAAAGACCCCTCCCCTCCTAATTACACGTCATCATGTATGTGCATACCTCCCGCCCAGCCCTGCTACAGCTTCAGAACTTGAGAATCTCCAAGGTCGCTCTTAGGAATGATAGCCTGTGCTTCTTTATGCTTTCCGTTCCTTGGGTTATTTATAAGGACTCCTGTAAGAGTGGAGAATAAATAACCACTGTTGCAAAGCAGATATGAACATCTGTCAAGCAATTGCTGTGTACCTATGGGGAACCAACCACTCTGCAGCTCCCAACTCCCTTAAATCCAACCAAAGCTATCAAGGGTGCACTTGCCCTGAATCACTTTGGAGTCTTGGGTAGTGGAGGTATGTCATTCAAGGCCACACAGTGGTCGTAGGGTTGAGAGCTGTGGCTTGAATCTAGGTCTTGCTGAACCCAGGATCTAAGATTGATATCTTCAACAACCAGCAGGTCGGGGGGATGATTAGTCAGATGGATGCTGGGTACACAGCAGTCAGGGTCCCGGGAAAGATTAGGGGCCAGCTCTGGGGAGCAGGAGCATCTTATAAAAAGCTGTTTGCTGATATGTAGAGGGTAGCTATATACTGAGCATCTACTATTCCCACTGTGGTGGTCTCTGCAGCCACCCTCCACCTCTATTGTCAGGTTGAACCAGAGGCCTATCAACCATTCTTAGAGCCCATCCTTGAGAAAAACAAAAAATGCGGTACAAACCAGACAACAGCAGTAGCTAGCAATATGTGACATGGGCGGAGTCTCCTGAGAGATGAGGTAGAAAACTCAGAAACCATAGCTGGGCTCTGCTTTCAGAAAACTTACCTTGGGGCAGTGGTTGGAAAACCAGTGACGTTGGTTTGCACGTGTTCAATGAGGCTGAGGTTAATGTTAAGAGGAATGCTCCATGCAAGGGACCCTGGTCCCAGGGCTATAGACAGTGCAGGTGACGGCTAGAAAAGTGATTCAAGTCATGGTTCTTCTAATTACCACAGCACATTTACAAAATTTACTTGGCATAGACAATATGCCAGGGGCTGTTTCAAAACCTGATATTTCAACATGAAAGAAAATCTCTCTTCCTTCAATAACCTCACATTCCACAGATTAGCTGCCGACGTGATCTGTGGTATTATGAGGGCAAGGATGCTCTTAAAGGAGCAGTCTTCTCTGTCGGCACACGGGGAGATAGGAGGCGTGAAGTATGGGTCACCCAGGCCCGTGAGGCAGAGAGCTGGAGAGCGGCGCCCAGGCTATAGCAGGGTTTGTCTGTATGGAGTCCAGACCCCCACTGGCAGCAGCTGCTCCGGAAACTTCCTCGATATACCATCTCCAGACCTCTGGGACGCGGGTGAAACCCAGCAGTGTACTTGGTAAGTTCTCGCGTGAGTTAAGTTTAAAGTGGAGAAATTTAGAGTTGAGAATTTCAGGGTTGTATGGTCAGACGTGTGGGAGGAGGAGAGGAAAGAATAGGCCACTGTTGGTATTTGGGCATCTGTACTGGCCTGACTTTGGGGGGCACGTCCTCAGCTGTGGCCACTGAGAGCACCACCTGTGTACATACCCTCTGTTCTCGTTTAAAAGGGCCCTGCCCACTTTCCATTTCTCCCTCTGTTTCTGTCTGTCTGTCTGTCTGTCTGTCTGTCCGTCTGTCTGTCTTCTGCCACTCCTGACCCCAGAGGCCGGTCTCCCCTCTCCCCTCCCTGCTTTGAACTTTCCCCCTTAATAGGCTCCTCCACCTGAGTGAGCTCTGTCGCATGGCATCTTTCTCCCGCAAGCTGCTTTTTCTGAATTGCACCAACCACACCATCATGACTTTCTTTATCTTAGGGATCATGAGCTTGTGAGAGATGTCTAATGAAGGGCATGGCATGCCAGTTGGATAGTCCCTTCTGAGGTGTGCCTCTGAACTTCTTGCTGACCTGATTCTACTTCTAAGAATTTGGATTTTTTTTTTTTGGAATGTTCTAGTTCTTGATTGTAAAATACGAACACTTGCTTTCTTAGATCTCTGTTCAAAGGCTGCCTCCTCGGGTCATCTTTGAGTGGTCCCTCTGCTCTTGTCTCCAGCATCAGCTTCTGGTATTTTTTACACCTGCCTCTGCCCACGGCATCTTGTTAATTGTCTCTTTGCCGTTGTCTTCCTCTTCTGAAGTATAACTTTGTGAACGGGGAGAAGTTGAAACAGCGGTCTCTCTCCTGCTCCTGCTGCACCCCACCCACCTCACAGCCCTGCACATAGTCAGCACCCGCAATAACCAAAGCCAGGGAGCGAAGGACGGACAATGCCCAGCATGGAACTCCCACAGAGGGGAGGACTGCCCCATCAGCAAGGCCACCTGGGAGGACTTCCAGAAAGCTCTCTTTAGATGCACTTATAAGACAGCATGAATTTCCCTCGGGACAGCAAGAACAGCTGGCAAGAAAGGGAAAGGAGGACGAGATTCCTAAAGAAGACCCGAACTGAGCTCAGTATGGAGCGCAAGGCGCTTGGCTTGGTCTGTTTCTTGTTTCTATGTCAGGATACCTAAGACCGAGTGATTTACAAAGATAAGACGTTTATCTTGGCTCGTGGCTCGAAAGGCAGAGAAATCCAACACTGGGCAGATCTGCGCTTGCCGAGGGCCTTATACTGCGTCGGTATCAGGGCAGAAGGAGGTAGGAAGAAAAACAGGTATCGTGTCTGAGGAGGAGAGAATGGGGTGGGGGCTAACTCACGTGGCAGATAATCTACAGACCATTCATGACTCAAACACCTGCCACAAAGACCTACCAGCTGCATGCAGGATCTACGGTAGAATCAGGAGCTCTTGAGGGCACACACGCAGGCTACAGCAAGCAGGTGAGTTGTGTTAGGGCATGCTAGAGAAGGGGGCTTGGTGAAGGTGGGCGGGGAAGTGAGGCAGGTATAAGCAAGGGGACTCATGATCACAGAAGAACACTACTTCTCATCCACGGCTCAAGCGGATCTGCAGCTTTGGGTTTCTCTGCCCACTCACTCCGCTTCGGATATTGAGCTATCCCAGTTAGGACTGAAGACACCCGAATGTTGGGATTCCACAGAGTGTAACTTCATAGACCCTGCATATTCTCACTCTTACAGGGGAGCCAAGGCAATTATTCTTGTAAGAGTGAAAGTCAATTGATCTGGAGGAATGGCTCAGTGGCTAACAGCACTCACTCTGCAGGCACAAGGACATGAGTTCAAATCCCTAGCACTCACAAAGAAATCTAAGCATGGTAGTGTGTGACTGTGACCCCAGCACTGGAGGCAGTAGAGAGCTTGCTGGCCTGCCAGCTAGCCCAAACCATGAGCATGTGTGTACATATGACCATGTGCTCACAACACTCATGTACATGCACCAAATACACACAGTGTACCAGATGCTCACACACATATATATCAAAATACACACGTCATACCATGCACATGCACTATTTCATACACACCATACCATACATATCACACACACATATACACACACAGGTCTCTCTCTCTCTCTCTCTCTCTCTCTCTCTCTCTCTCTCTGAGAGAGGTAAGAATCATGGTTTTGGAAGCTAGGTTTGAAGAAGTTAACAGATTGTACAAACTGTAGCCAGCGAGCAGTTAGGCTGTCCTTAATAATGACTTACCATGTATTTCAGAGTAGAAAAAAGAGGGAATTTGAGGTGATCCCCACAGAAAGAAATAATAATCTCGGGGGTGATGGATAAGTCAGTTATCCCTAATATTACTGTCATATTTTGTAACATGAATGGAGTACTGCATTGAACCTCAGCATGATACACAAACATCGCGCATCAATTAGAATAAGCAAGTAAAGAATTAAGATGTAACCAAATGAAAGAGTATAGAGCTGTGTAGCTCATGATCATTTCACAAAGGAAAGTGCATTTTAAATGTAAAGCCCAGGACAGAGAGAGACATTATCTCTGAAAAAAGAATTTACTCCCAAATTGGCTAAATCTTTCTTACTGAAAAATTCATAGCATTTTCTATGTTGCTTTCCCCCTCGTTTCGCCGAAGAAAATGGTGAGAAAGATCTGAGACCATAGACTACACTCTGGAACACTGTCCTGTGTGGCGTGCAACTGGCCCACTAAGGACCCTGGATGAACATCAAATGAGTCCACTCAAAAATAGCAAAGCCTGTGGCTGCTTTGAATCAGGCCAGCAAGTCAACATTAGCCTGACGCTTCTGTTAACCTCACAAATCCACCCATCTAGTCTCTCCTCCACCATTTTGAACGTAGCAAAATAACAGATGACCATTTGAGTAATTTTTAGGTGACTCAGGCATTCAGTATGTTCGTCATGTTGCATGATTAAAATCTATTCACAGAATATTTTCATCACCCAAAACTGTACCTCTTGAATAGTAACTCCCCTTTCTGCAACCCTGCTAGCCCTTAGTGACCTTTATCCCATTTCCTGTTTCTGCATTCTCCATTTTGTTTGCTCATGGAAGTGGAGCATACATTTGTCACTTTGTGTCTGTTTTTACTGCTCCAACAGATGAGCTCCTAGGCCAGAAGGATGGGCACCGGCCTGCCCAGGACTGATGGCCATGGAAGGGAGTCACACACATGGTGGTTTGGGCTGCATGAGATTCAGAGCTCCAGGGCTCAGAAACCGATGTTCAGGGCAAGGTTAGGGAGGTCCTTTTGTTTATCCAAGAAATATTTACTAAGGATCTGATAGAGAACAATCCTTTATATTGCAGACCTGGGGTCAAGCTGAGACTCCAGGCCCTGCCTTCAGGAGTTCACCAAGCAGCTGGATCAGACATTAGACAGAAATTCAGATTTCAAAGTCAACAGCACTCTTAGGGAGAAGATTTTTGAAAGGAATTTGACTCAGCCCCGGGCCCGTGTGAAAAGATTCTTAGGGGAAGTGATGCCTGAGACTTGACAGATGGGCAAGAGTTACGTAGCAGAGGAGACCAAGATGAGAGCTGCCAGGCAGAGCGGGGAGCCAGGGCTAAATAAGGCATGGGACAGGAGAGAATGGGGGCTCTTCCTAGAGGTGGTTCAGTTCAGACACCAGAGCTGAGGATGCAGGCAGAGATCTAGAGACATGTCAAATCTCCCACTAAGCTGTTTGTGTCTTCCTTTGACGCCAGAGGTTGGTGGAGTCGATGACTTCCTGAAGCTCTCTGAAAAGGTTGTCATTGTGGGTCCAAGTGCATTCATTCTGGGATTTAGTGATTGGTTTCCATCATTTTCTCTGAGGGATTCTAGATTTCCCAGGAAGTAAGAAGCCCCCGGGAGCTCTTGATTGGGCCTGAGTCTCCCGTTGCTTAGGGCTACCTGAGTGAACCTCCTGATCGCAATAAAATATTTGACCCAAGCAACTTCACGGGAGGAAGGGCTTATCTGGACTCACAGTGGACGGCACCGTACCCCGTGGAGGGGACGTCACGGTGGCGGGAACGTGAGGCAGCTGGTCACAGTGCCCCTGCAGTCAGGAAGTGAGAGAGAAAGCTACCACTCAGCCATTTTCTCTTTCTACTCATCCTGTAACCCCAGTCCATGGTGTGGTGTCACTCATAAACAGGGGAGATCTCAACTAAGCCCTCTGAAGGTTTGTCTCCTAGATGGCTCTAAATCCAGTCAAGTTGGGAGTCAGTTTCAATACAGGGCTCACTCGACAGTCCAGGTGATGCTACAAACACTGGTGGCATGGGTCCCGGCAAGGCTGGGTACTCTGCTTTTTATTTCCTTCCTTTCATCAGTTGCTTCTCACCCCTGCTACCACCCACACATCACCCCGTCCATTCTTACTCATTGTTCAAATCTTCATCCCAGACCTACCCATCTGGGGACACTAATCTGGCTTACCCATGACGTCAGCCCCCCTCACCCCACACCTGATGGCTCCTTCACTGTAATTCCACAGTGATGTAATAATGATGTCATCTGTCACTCAAAGCTATCTGCTGTCCTCCCAGGTAGTAAAGTAAGTGTCCCTCCGTGGCATGTGTAGTGCGTTTGTTTATCACTATGATCTTTGATTTTACACTCATGCATGTGAGTCTCAATAGCTATAGGCTGAGTACACTTTAAAACCCTTGGACATGTCTTAAATTCTGATGCCCGGATCTCACACACTTTGGACCATAGTCAGGCACATGGTGGGGATTCAATAATACTATCATCGATCACATGATTGAGTGAATGAGTGAAGGAATGGATAAATGAATGAATAGATTCACATATCTGTTCATTATTCTTCCCACAACCATGATTCTGCCACCCAGGCAACTCTCCATTTCGCATATGAAGGTAGGACACTAGAGGATTAGCAGTGCCCATGGTACAGCAGGAAACGGTGTGGTAGCTAATTGACCCTAACAGGCTGGATTCCAAAGACAGCCCAGTGGCCGCATGGGGACTGTTGGCATTCACAGACTTCAGTTGACAGTGGATGGCACTGTTTTTGGAAGACTCTGGATCCATCAGGAGAGAAGACCTCACGGGAGGAAGTGGGCCATTGGGGGTGGGTCCTGTCTTTATCTCAACCCCACTTTCATGTGCTTCTTCATGGCAGATACACTATGAACAGTCACCTTATGGCCTTGTGACCAGGCCCTTCCATGGCATGACAGACAGTATCTCCTCAAACCGCACCCCAAAATAAAACTTTTCCAAGAGCTGGAGAGATGGCTCCATGGTTAAGAGAAATGACTGCTCTTCCAGAAAACCTGGGTTCAGTCCCCAGCACCCACATGGTAGCTCAAAGTCACCCTTAACTCCAGTCCCAGAGAATCCAATACCCGCTTTGGTCTTCATCAGGTACCAGGCATACACATGGAACACATATACATACAGGGAAAACACTCATACACATAAAATAAATCTAAAACAAAAATCCAAATAAAGCCTTCCTCAAATTGATTATTGTTGGGTGTTTGGTCACAGCAAAAAAGAAAAGTAATTAATATAGGAATGTTCTTAACCACTCGGTGAATGAATGTGGAATGTGAATCTTAGGACCTTTGCAGAGGAGCCAACAAACCCTATCACCGACCGGATATGCCATTCTTTTCTTCCCCTTTTCTCTCCCTCTCCCCTCTCCCTCCCCTCTTCCTCCCTTCCTCCCCTCTCATTCGCTCCCTCCCTGTCTCTCCTTTTCTCTTTCTCATTGAGATCCTAGTATCTGTTTTCAAATGAGACCTCACCCAACACTTCAAGAAGATGAAATCATTTGCATTTTTTTCTACATAATGTTATGTGAAAAAAGAAAAAAACCCTATCCTCTAGTAGCTCTGGCTGTAATATTATCCAAGTTGAAAATGAGTAATGCGGAAGACAAAGAAAGACGATGAGTTACGCACTTCCCGTGGGCGTCGAGTCAGCTGTACCCACCTTGTTCTGACGTCTTCCCAAATCCTGTGGCTCTTGACAAACTCTTGACCTTACCTCCTCCGTCCCACCTCCACCAGCCTCAGGTCCCATCTCCATAGAGGGGAGAGAAAAGTAAGCATTGGGTAGAATTTTTATTTTTTTAATTTTTTTATATTTATTTATTTATTATGTATACAATATTTTGTCTGCCTGTATGCCTGAAGACCAGAAGGGGGCGCCATACCTCATTACAGATGGTTGTGAGCCACCATGTGGTTGCTGGGAACTGAACTCAGGACCTCCGGAAGAGCAGGCAATGCTCTTAACCCCTGAGCCATCTCTCCAGCCCCCTGGGTAGAATTTTTAAAACAGTTTTTTGAGATGTGTCCCCTTATATTCCCTTCTCCTCATCCATCAGCCTACTCTGATAAGGGGCCTTCAAACTAACATGATTGTTGGGCTCCAAATTCTAGGAGCCTCACCAGGACACAGGGCAAAGCTACAAGCTCTGAGTCAGGATGCTTACAGCCGAGAAAGATGCCATGTGTAATTGCGTTGAGATTCATTTAGCCCTGAAGGTCTGATTATGCGTCTTTCACCCAGGGAGACTAGCTGGGTCTTCTCCATGGTGTCAGCGGTCTCCCCTCCAAACTGTCGCGCTGTTTTTCATTAAAGCCACCAGAACAGAAGAAGAAGGGGGAGAAGCCACCCCTTTTCATCGCTTCAAAGGCAGCCTAATTTGATCCCTTTGGTGGGTGGCACAGGATAAAAACCTCCACTTGGGTCTGTTTTCTGTGATTAAACAAGCCTCTTGTTTGTCAAGTAGTGCGAAGATAGGAAGAAAGGAGCGTCACTCTCTGTGAAGTTCTCTGAAAGCACCCCTCCCAGCTCCCTGCCCACAAAGGGATTCTCCAGACGGGGAGGCAGAACTGGACTTCAAACAGCCAGAACAGGAGAAAAACTGGAACTAAGGATGGGGGACGTGCAAAGGCTCCCAACAGATGACAGAGCCCTCCAGTTGAGACCCTCCAGGACGCTTGAGTGTCCTCACGTACCTTTCAGGGACATGGCGACATTGGAAACCAGTGTGACATTCTCTAAACCAAAGAACCATGCATCTTCAGAGGAAATGAACAGGAGGGTTGTGGAGGAGAGCGAACCTCAGTCCATCCTGCTTCCCTAGGACCCAGCTTCAGCTTGTTAGGAGTCCATGGGAGGCAGAATCCTTTTACCTAAATTCCTCTCACCTTTTGAGAATTCCCATTGGAATGCCAAGGTTATGCCCCCTTGTTGGTGATTTGGGCTGTTGGCAGATGTTTCTGTCCCACCTGGTCCCACAGCCATTTGGTCCCAAATAAACACACAGAGGTCTACATTAATCATAAACTGCTTGGCCTAGTAGCTCAGGCTTCTTATCAATTAATTCTTACATCTTACATTAACCCATTATTCTTGTCTGTGTTAGCCGCGTGGCTTGGTACCTTTTTCAGCAAGGCAGTCACATCTTGTGTCCTCTGCATCTGGGTGATGACTGCAGACTGAATCTTTTCTCTTCCCAGAATTCTCCTGTTCTCATTGCCCTGCCTCTACTTCCTGCCTGG
>LOEQ01003777.1:114600-125631 GCA_001685075.1 Bramus lutescens
TTTTTTTTTTTTTCGTGACTGTATGTCGACTCCTGTAAGATCCCCTTGTTCCAGAAAGTACTGGAAGCTCCCAGAGTCATCCTGGCCCTTTTAAAGGGCATCCAGCCAGTGTCTGATCCTGGTGGCCTCTGGAAGTCAATGCTGTTTGCACACGGGTTCAAGTTTCTTCCCTCCCAGCTGGACCAGCAGCTGATATTTACCCAGCACTTTACAATCTCCTTGGTTAATCCGCCGTGTTCCCTGGTCACTTCCCATTAAGTATAAAGTGGCTTCCTATTCACAGGCTCTGAATTAAAGTGTCACTTCTCGCAGTGAGAAGCCGCAGGTGACATGTAGCAGCAAAGAGCTCAGAAATCAAGGGAGGGCAAAGGGGACAGCCCCAGTAAGCTCCCAGCTCCTGTCCCTGACCGACAGCAATCCTGCTACGTGAATCATCACCTTACCCACAAATTAAAAAAAAAGTCCCAGTATCTTCGGAAGTGTCTTTAAAGCATAGGGTATCCAGCCTAGCTGGTGCAAAGAAATATTAGGCAGCATCAGCTGGACCTGTAAGCATCTTTCTCCACGTTGCCAGACTAGACAGTTATCCCGTTGTGCCTCAGAAGCCCACCTGAAATGCGATCTTATTTGTCTGCTGGAGAGAGAGCTGCCTCACCAGCAGACAGCTTCTCTGGTTCCCAATGCCTCCAGTCAAGGCAGCCCCAGCCTTTCTTCCTTCCAGTTTGATCTCAGACCATAAAAGCCAACTGTCTCCCTGAGGCACGCAGGAACTGATGAGTTGCTGTACTGGCATGCAGAAAGTGGTTCCTGGGCCTCCCTCGTGGCAGCAAATTCAGGAGCAAGCGCAAGGAAAGCATCACTTTTTAGGAGGAAGGATTTGCCATGTGATATCCCAGCTCTGCCTCTTCCCAGCTTCGTGGCCCCATGTAAGTAACACAGTGTCTTAGCCTCCCTCACTTTCCCCATAAGCTGTCTCATCAAGCGGGCTGTCTCCATCAGAAAATTAAAGGACACAGTGAGATATCTTTTTCACTGTGGCAAAGTCCACATAACATGCATTTGTTCATGTCATATGAACTACACCCTACTGCCGTCCGACTACCAACATTGCCCGTCTCCAGACTTCTTCATCTTGTAAAGCCGAAACCCAGTATTCCTTGCACGTAAACTCCTCCTTCCCCTCTCCCCATGTCCGTTGCAATAAGCAGGATACCCTGTGAATTTAGCGAACACCTCAGATAAGTGTGTACTCCTAGCCAGCTGGCTTATCCTATTGATCTCGGAAAGGCTTGTCCGTATTGCGGCAGGTGACAGAATCCCCTGGCTTCTTAAAGCTGACGACCCATTGCATGCATGTGGCGTGTTTTGTTCCCTATTCCCGCTTCAGCCAGCTTCCACACTCTGGCTATAGAGGAGAATGTTGAACATAGGTGTGAGCTGCCTCTTTGAGAGTCCCACTGGCCCGTCCTTTATGCATGTATTCATATGTGAGTTTGCTTGGTCATCTATCTAGTAGTTCTGCTTTGAATTTTTCTTTTTTTTAAAAAAAACAGATATTTACTTTTGCTTTGGTAGATGTGTGTCTTTGTCTGTGGTTTGCATTTTCTTGTTTGTTAAGTGATCTTGGCATCATTTCTCAGGCCTCCCTGATACTTTCTTAGTGCACAGAACTTGCTTGGCTGCAGACCCGATGGGTATGTGCATGTGAGTGCAGTTGCCCATGGTGGCCAGAAGAGGGCATTAGATCCCCTGGAGCTGGAGTTACAGGAGGTTATGAGTCACTCAACATGGGTGCTGGGAACGAAACTCAGGTCCTCTGCGAGGGCTCTAAACAACTCTCCATGGCTTGCACTCCTTACCCCTGAGCTTTCCCTCCAGCCCCTCATCATACTCTTTTCTGTAGGAGTTTGCCATTTCACATTTATGGCCATAGTGCATGATTGTTCCAATTTCTCCACAATGTAAACACTTTTCTGTTTGGGGTGTGTGTGTGTGTGTGTGTGTGTGTGTGTGTAGCTAATGGACATGAAGTGGTATTCTGTTGTGGGCTTGGTTTGTGTTTCCTCATTAAGTGGTCTCAGCATCATTTTCCTGGGCCTACCTCATCCTTTTCTAGTTCATGACACATGCTTGGTTGCAGAGCTGACAGCGTTATTAGCAACACTGTGGGATCTGACTCACAGCTCAGTTGAGTTTCTTCTCTCACGGGTCTGAATTCTTGTGCGCTCCAGAGCTCAGGACTGTTCTGGGGGAGGCGCTAGTACTTACTGCTGCTCTCCTGGTCGGTGAGAAGTCATGCCACATTTCTGGGCTCCGCCAAGATGCTCTGGGGTTCTATACAGAATATTGAAAACAACCTTGTAGGTGGTAAGAAGGCATTGTGCTCTAGGAGTTGTGTGGGGTTTGTGTCCCACCCTGCCATTTACTGGGTGTAGTTCAGTAAATGGCATTTGCTTCCAAGACCAGCATAAATGAAGATTTCCCAGGCGTATCTGTTAAATGGGTAAATGAATGACTGAGGAGATATGGTCTCTTGCTTATCAGCAAAAACTACACCTATCCCTAACCTGCTAAATAATGAAATTCTTTTCTCAATGCTTCGAAGTTTGAGGATTGTTCGGATACAGTAAACCTGAGTGGCCCAGAGTTTTTATGTAAATTTAGGTAAAAATGAGCTTGGACCCCACCTTGCCAGTCTTATGTATATGATCTTGAGCAAGTTATGTCATATGTCTAAACCTTACTCCATTTCAGATAATTAGTGTGTTTAGACCTGTTAGTGTATGTGTGTGGGGGGGGATGAATGTGCACTTGTGTATACATGCTTGAGGAGGGCAGAGACTGGTGTCTAGTGTCTTCCAAAGCCTCTTTTTTATTTTATTTTTTGAGAGAAAGTCTCTCACTGAACTGAGTTATGTAAACCAGGTGGTCAATAGACCCTGGGGATTTTCCTGTCTCTGCTTCCCTGGTTAAAGGCACATGACACCACACCCAACTTTCCTACATGGGTTCTGGGGGAATCAAACTTGGGTCTTTATATGTATATGGTAGGCATCTTACCAACTGAGCCTTATTGGCAGCCCAGCTACTCTGTTTTTAATATGGGAACAATAGATCATATTAATCTCCAAAATCACCCTTGGGATCTTATTGGGTCATCTTGGCAATGACTAAGACATAGATGCATAGACAAGAACGTGCTGTTGGTATGATGGAGTTGGGCCTTCAGCTCCACAGAGGACGCTCTCTTGGGGCAGTCTACAGAAGCCCCTATGTAAAGAACACTCTTAAGCAGCCCCACACAGAAGTCCACGTGGCAAAACATGGAGCTTCCTGTCAGCAGCCAATACCGCCTTTGCCAAACCTGCGTGTGAATTACCTTAAAAGTGGACCAATCCAGCCAAACCCTCGATGACCGCAGCCCAGTCAGATGGCCTGAGCTGGCCCCACTTGGCTAAGTCCCAATTCCTAGTTCTGAACCAGGCACTCCACATGAGGAGTAAATATTCATTGCCATTTTGAAGAAGCTAGATTTGGGGTGATATGTTATTCAGCAACAAACACCTTCTCATCTGCCTCAGTGACCATGAAGTTTGCAAGTACATGAGAGTTTATCCTGCATAGTACTGGGCACACCAGAGCAACCTGGCATGGGAGCTGTCATCTATGACTGTCAGTTTGCACTGTAGAGAGATTTCTGTTTCTCTTGACTTTGGTTGAAGACTCAAAAGGATGTGCACACTGAAGTCATGCCTTGGAAGATGCACCAATGGCAAGCAGAGCACAGGCAATGCAGGTCTGAGAACATTACTTAAACAGAGAGGAGGCGAGACAAAATTCCAGTTGTCCATTTAGACAACCCAACAGCAGGGGCTACGGAGCTAGAGGAAATATAAAATCTGAGCCCTGTACCAACAGACTTGCTAAATAACATACTTCCAGAATTTTCTCTTTTCATCTGCATCGTGACCTCACTGGTAATTCTTGTACCCACTTTATAGAACTGGCCAACTAATTCTCTGAAGACGGAGTCATACAATGCTGATTATGGGTTTCAGACCCCGGTTTCGGTTCCTCTCAACTTGAACTGAACTCTGAGAACATGGCAGGATGACAGGCTTTGGTCTTTTCCTTTCTCTGAACTTCAACGCCATAGAATTTCACCAGGAACCATGTTTCCAGAAGCTTAATACACAAGATAGATCCAGCAACCACCGCTTGCCAACGGCACCTCAGTTAGGGGTGGGAACTTGGATACCCCATCCTCACCTATCCGTGCTGGGGTTTTGACTGACTCCATGGTGTGCAGGTAACCGCAGCTTTTGTGAATTGATAGGTGCACAGCGTTGCCTGAATCCAAACATCCCACAATTCTCCACCTACCCGCTCTTACATGCTTTCTGCCTCCTCTTCCACCTTGGCCCCAAATCGGGGCAACACAGACTGTACCCAGGGAGTTATTAATGACAATAAAATCAGGGGGACATGAAGCTGGGGGTGAGGTGGGGTAGAGATGACCAGAGGGAGTAAAAATAAGGTAGTCATGAACAGATATGACAAAATACAGGGCATAAATATGTGAGATTTTCAAAGAATAGAGATAGTTAAAAAGAAGCGGGTTTGGAGTTATTTTCATTTTCTGAGAGGAGCAATACCATACACGCAGTGATGCCACAGGCGTAAAGCAAATGATCCTGGGTTGGGAGCTGGGTAGTGGATGGTGAGGCATCGGACAGCAGAACAGGTGAACTAGACTGAGCAGACAACTTAGGTCTAGCCAGTCATGGTCAGGAAGGAAAATGAGCCTCCTGGACTGCCAGGCTGCTTATCTTTTCTCTGAGAAGCTTGTATGTTATATGAATACTCCCCATTTAAAAGTTGGTCTACAGGGATAATAATAATAATAATAATAATAATAATAATAATAATAATAATAAATAATATATAGCCCAAAGAGATGTCTCAGTGGTTAAGAGCACTTGGTCTTGCAAACAATCCAGGTTTGGGTCCGCACTCAGAGGGCAGTTCACATTCGTCTATTACTCTAGTGCCAATGGGTCTGATGTCCTCTTCTGATCTCCATGGGCACCAGCAATGCATGGGAAGCGCAAACACACATGCAGGCAAAACACCCAATATGTAAGATAAAACAATATATTTAATAATAATAATAATAAAGACATTATATGCACCAAATATTACATCACCAGATCAAATGTAGCCCATGAGCCTTGCTTCAGTGACCCCAGACAGCTACCATGCAGGTCCCTTCCTGCTGTGAGACAGAATGTCTCTATCAGTACCCTATGCACTGTGTTTGTTTGCAAGAGACACAAGGCAGCTACATAAATATTCCGAAGTGGTTTCCACACACAGATGTGAGCTGTGTCCTCAAGCAGAATCCAGACTTGCTGAGGGTAGGGACCAGGTCCCTGGTTCGTACTGAGACTGTTCCTGATTCCCCAGTATGAGGTGCAGCCCTTCTGGGTGAAGGCTCCTTACAGCTGGGGCAGAAAGTCAGGCAGAATGATTGTCCCCAGGCAGTGTCTTGGGAGAGCTGGGAACATCTTATCACTTGGAGGCCTGAGCTCTGCATCTTGGGAGGGCAGCTTCCGTCACTCTTGGTGTTTCAGGGAACTGAGGTGAGGGAATCAAGGTTAATGACTTTCACTTACAGATGCTGTGCCTGGCTTATAAATGAGGCCTCCTCTTCCCTCTGGGATCCCATTGCTGAGAAGATGTGGCTGCTCTTGCAAGAGGCTGCGTGCTTCCTTCAAATCGTCTCTATTGAACAGGCTGGCTTCTGGGTGTGACTCTGTAGAGACTCCATCCAATCACAGCTTTGTTCTGGAGCTGATGACCTTCTGGGGTTCAAGCCCCACTTACAAGTTAGCAAAATTGAGATGGAAATCCAGACACTTCCACCTTAATATTCAATATACTTCTTGATCATTCTTGTGACCCAAATGATAAACAATCAAGGTTTTGTTTTGTTTTGCTAATTCATGTTCTCTTCCCTCAAGGAATTTGTAATTCAAAAGCACAGAACTAGAATTATTGAAGACAAGAACACATCACAAAGGCTTAGGATATGTGGTGGTTTTAAATAATAATGGGTCCCACAGGCTTATACGTTTGAATACTTACTTGATGCCCAGTTGGTGCAACTGTTTGGGAAGAATTAGGAGGTATGGCTTTGTTGAAGTACATGTGTCTCTGGCAGCCAGCTCTGAGGTTTCAAGACTCCGGGCACTCCCTGCGTTCCTGTTTCCTCTTTGCTCTTTGGGTGTGAGCTGGCAGCTGTCCCTGCCTCCAGACCTTTGCTATTGTAGGCTCTCACCCTGTGAAACTGTGAGCCCAGTTAAATGCTTTCTTTAATGCCTTGGTCCTAGTAGTGTCTTATCACAGTCATAGAAAAGTAGCCCATACATTATAGATGGGGTGAGCCATGATTCATGGTGGGTAAATGATCATCAGACAGCAAAAAGGAGCAGCGTAAACCAATGCTGAGAGTGAAGGAAGAGAAGGTTTTAACAGTTGCTGGGTCTGATTCAGGATTGCGGCCTCTCAGCAGGGAATGGCGGGACCTTTGCTCCAGCATAGAAGATGATTTTAAGCAGTGGCTACAAAGAACATGGTTCTTGGTGATAAGCAATAGAGACCATCTTGAGGTGGTTTAAACAAAAGGGGCTTGACGTTCTCAGAAATCGGTGGAGGAACACAATGGACTAGCAATTTGGGAAGTTCTTGGGCATAAGAAACTAGAAATCACCATTTGGTGATTCAGTGATCCAGCAACGGGATCCCAGAGGGAAGAGAAGGCTTCATTTATAAGGCTGACTCCTATAAACTGTCCTCTGACCTCTCAGTACAAGCCATGCCAAGCATACACATCTGTGGATACATGCACACATGCCCCACACACAATCAAATAAATCATTTAAATTCCAGGTCTACAAAATTCTAAGCCCATCTTCAGAGGCCCTGAAAACTGTATTTTTAATTAACTTTCCCAGATGACTGCAGTGGACAACTAGACATGAGGGTGGCTGGCCTTTTCTAATCCAGACATTTTACAGAAGAAAACAATTCACTCAGGCTGCACAGCCAAGGGTTAGAAGAAAAGGAGACTGCAGCCCCCTGCTATGTCAGTTAGAGTTATGGCTTCCCAAGTAAGCTCTAGTGTCTTTCTGGGCTGGAGAAAGGGATGCAATGCAGAGAGGAGGGCCCCAGGAGCCCCTCTGTTCCGGACTGTTCTTCAGCTAGGTTGGATTAACCAACAGTAACCATCCCAACACATCCACACATATCTGGACATCCTTCCTCTCTCTTCAACGCTGTGTTCACCACCCTCCAACTGTAACCTGACAAATAGGACATGGGTGTAAGGGAGGGACCGAGTGGGCTGTGGTGGCTCATGGGCTGCAGAGAAAGGCTTTTCAGAGAAAGTCTGAGGCACTGAGGGAGCGAAGGATGGGGTTGGGGCAGGTGCAGAGAGTGAGATGTCAATGGCCCAGGATGTAAAGCAAGAGAGGGGAAGTTGGGAATTTAATGATTCTGGGGAGTCAGAACTAAGTCCTTAGAACCTGGAAGGTTGTGCTACCTTCCAAGTTTATTCTGATGCCCCCCAAAACTCACTGAAAACTCTCTTCAGGGAAGAAACTGTTGTACAGCTGTGCCCACGTTCACCCCATATCTGCTAAACAAAAATAGGGATTAGTTTCTGTTCCGACAGCTCCGACGACAATGTGACAATCAAACTCTAAAATTAGAATTATTAAATGTTCTGAATGCACTGGAAAGCTGACCCAAAATATTTTCTACACACACTTGCCCTGTGAATTCATGGCCCCAAAAGGGTTTAATGTTGGAGATAACAGAAAAGAAAAAAAGAGAAAACTCTATAATCCCTCCCTCCTCTTCCTGGAAACCTCGGGATAATGAACACATTGAGAAGTCCCGGGGAAAATATCCACAGAGCTTCACCAAGTCCAGGGCTCCTAAACTTTGCCACACAGTGCCTCTACTCACCACTCCCTGCTCCCCCACTCCCACCCCCCACCCCCACTGATACTATGCCTGCCTGCTGGGCAGTGCAGCAATTCACTGTCTCATTCTTGGGGGAGTGAGGGAGTTTGCCGTCTGCAGGGTCACCAGATGGGAAGCAAGGAACACAAGGAGCAGTCTCAGAAGGTCTGCCTGTGCAAAAAGAATGCAATTTAATGTTGTTCAACATTCTCATGGTGCAAGTGCACATACATACACCCACAAACACGCTCACACACATACACATACCACATACACACACAAACACACACAACACATACAAACCTATACACACACACACATATAACAACACACACAAACCTATGCACATACACCCACATGCACACACACATACTCACTTAGACACACACAAACACACTCACACATACACATACCACATGCACACACAAACACACACAACACATACAAACCTATACACACACCACATATAACAACATACACAAACCTATGCACATACACACACATACACATTCACACACACAAACACACACACCACATACAAACAACACACACAAGCCTATACAAGCACAAATACACACACACTACATACAACAACACACACAAACCTATGCACATACACCCACACGCACACACACACAAACACACACACCACATACAAACAACACACACAAGCCTATACAAACACAAATACGCACACACTACATACAACAACACACACAAACCTATGCACATACACCCACATGCACACACACACACACATTTGCGCACACACAAAAATAATGTTCTGGCTAGTTTTCAACCTGACTCAAGCTAGTTAGAATTGATTGAGAAGAGGGAACCTCACCCGGAAAGAATGCATGAGATTGGCCTTGGTGGCAAGACTGTGGCTCATTTTCTTGATTGACAATTGATGCGGGAGGGCCCAGTTTACCGTGGGCCGTGCTGCCCTGAGACTGGTGGTCCTAGATGCTACAAGGCTGAGCAAACCTTGGGGAGCAAGCTGCAGAGCAGCATTTTTTATGGCTTCTGCATCAGCTCCTGCCTTGATTCCTGCCTTGCTTGAGTTCCTGTCCAGAATCCTTCCGTGGTGGCCAGTGATGTGAAAGTGTAAACAGAATAAACCTTTGCCCCACAGTTGCTTATGGTCATGGTGCCTCATCACAACAGTAGTAACCCTAAGACACATACAAGCATAGACGCATGCAAACCCGCAAACACACACACATAGACCCTTGTTCGCATGTACACACATATACACACATGCAGATACACACACAGTTCTATGGACAGATATATGATTAATAATTTGGGAACGAATACTGAAATATATTCCTGTAGAGAAAACAAAGGGGAAAACTTCTTAATTTTGAAAATCAAGGGCCCATTCTCTCATCTGTCTGGCTCCCAAGATCATGTAGGTGCCTGCAGCACCTTTGATGGTGATGCTCTCCTGTCTTTGGATGCGGTCCTAACACACAGTCCTCGGATATCCGTTGCTTGGCCTGACCTTTACAAACTCTCTTAGTCAGAGTTCAAGTGATTTCCTTCTGTATCCTATCCCTCCCTACCCTCTGTGAGCTTCTGGTGAGGTTGACACTTCCTTTCCTTCCAAGGAAGAGTGCCAACCTCAGTGTGTGCAGGCCATGTGCCTGTGAGGATCCTCTGGCTGCTATGATTGGCTCAGACATGAGCACATGACCAACACGCCAGTAAGATTTGACTCTGGTGTTTCACTGGACCATAGAAAAAATGTGTCTTTCCTCTTTATCCTGGGTGTGCTTGGCTGGTAGGATGGGCCCTTGAAACAGGCACCTTGAGGGCTCACCCAATGATGATGACAACAGATGAGGCTTGGCCACACATTGGATGGAAACACCAAATGATGGCGGCCATTAGCATAGGGACCTCCAAATGCAGGTGCTATTCTCATTTGTAGGAGCTATGGCATCTCAAGCTCAACTCCTGCTAACACATGTACACGCATGAGAGTTCAGAATCTTCTGGCAAACTGCCTGTTCAGCTGTCCCGTGCCGGATCCTGAGCCGTTCACAGGGGCTGAGCTCATGTACAAGTACAAGTAACAAGTGTCCATGCTTTGAGCTGTTCACAGTCTTGTTACAGTGAGCAGAGGGCCTAGTGCAATCGGGTACATGTCCTAATCAAGTGACACTAGGGTTTCCCTTCATACCCGGAGGATGAGATGTAAGATATAGCAAGACAAGACTTTCCAGCAGAGATTGGATTCTGGGCTCTAAGATGCTGGTAACAGCTGATAACATCACAGGTAGGTTCTCTGGGAGTCCAGCTCTGAGCTGGACCCGGTATGAAGGTGAGCTGTCAGGAGGGTGTGGAGGGAGCATTTGCCTTCAGGAAGGGAGGACCTGAGCCAGTAAAGCAGCGGAAGCCGGCCTGGACGAAGCAGCCCCCAAGCCGACCACAGCTGCTTCCACAGGACTCTTTGGAGCTTGAATGGCCTCAGAGTTCTCTGAACTTGGCCACCCCCTCTCGCTCCCCCTCGGACTGGTAGCTCTTTGCGGGCTGCTGCTGAAGGGTCCATCTTGGGGTGAGGCACCACCCTGCAATGTAGTGGTCCCCGGAGGGCTGCTGGGTGCAGGTTGCCTGCCAACAGCTCTTCAAGCAGCTAGAGGAGCAAGCAGGTCCCTCAAAACACGCAGAATCGGGTCAGGGCACCAGCATGCCATGCCCACCACACATGAAAGAAATAATATCTGTGATTACAATAATTGTAACCACCAGTCCTCAAGTACACTTACTCATAATCATAGTAATGATGACAAACTTTCAAATGCTCGCGGTGCAATAGGTACTGTGCCAAGGACGCTGCTCGGTTCCTGCCATTTGCAGTTTGTGACAGCCGCCCTGTGAAATGGTTGTTGCTATTCTTGTGTCATGAGCGGAGATTATGAAGCTCAGAGGGGTGCAGGGCCAGCACACAGTGGACTAAGATTCAACACCCCACCCCATCCCTCCCACCCCACCCAC
>LOEQ01003777.1:126969-142611 GCA_001685075.1 Bramus lutescens
GGCTGGTTTGCTTGTCTTGAAGTTTCCATTTTCCATTGCCCTCTCTTAGAAGTTCAGGGGCGCAAAGGACGACACAGCGGTGACCGCCTGCACTGTAATCCCTGTGACTTTAGCAGAGGGAGAACGGAACACATGCTGAGGAAAACGAGAGACGGATTTTAGACTGAATGCTCGGTGGGCATGAGGACCGGTCTGACGGTGGTCACCACGATGTCCGGCACTTCTTTTAGACTCTGTTTCCAGGCTCCCAGTGTGGGCCTGCAGCAGAAAGAACACGGCTCCAACATAACCCAGGCCTGAATCAGACACTGGTCCCATCTGTGACTGGACAATGTGACCTTCAGCTCGTCTGATCTTAATATGCTTGAGATGTGAGGATGATATGAGGCAGTGTGACACACACACACACACACACTCATAAACACACACATTTATGCATGAGTGCACACATACACTTATGCATGGGTGCGCACACACGCACAATGCAATGTTTAGCCTTATCCAGCAATATTATTTGAGATTAACTAATTTAATACTAATTGATGCTAATATTTTAATTGCTAGCCACAGTAAATAACAGTAATAACTGGTAGAAGCAATTCCAGAGCAGGGCAGTTTTGGGGTGACAGTGGTTCCTAGGACCAGAGGACTCCATAACTCAGGCTATTGATCCTCCCGACTTAACTGAGGTCGTGGACCCAATCCCTGCGTATTCTAGTTACTATGTCTTCTTTTAGCCCAAGGGAGCACAGGTTTCCATGGACATCTTATAAAGTGTGAACTCTGTAGAACTTTGGGCATTAATACTCATCACTGTGAAAAAGGACTTGCTGTTTTTGTTTCGGAGGTATTTGTTAAATTTAAAAAAGAAAACAAAATAAAGCCATTTAAATACTGCAGGACTTGTCTGAGCCTTTTGTTTGAGCCCTCCGAGAGGCAGTTATAATAGTTTATATAAAATGACATCTCCGGTGCATAGGGAAGAATTTAGCTTTAAAAAGAAACGTACTGGTTCCTGTGACTTTAAACCCTAGGATTGCACATACTCTTAGCTAACTGAGTCTGGGAGTTTCCCTTAGGCCATCTGATCTCTCTCCAGAGAACCTCTGCCCCTCCCTCCTCTACCTCATTCTTTATATCCCTCCCTTCCTCTCCCCTCAGCTACCAGACCCTGGCTCCTGGTTGATAGAATCATTGGACTTTTGCATTTGATCATGAAGGTTGAAGCTTACAAACTATGATACAAAGACAACATTTTTAACTAATGAACAACCTTGGGTTATGGACACACATATGATCCAACCTGTGTGGCCCAAAATATGGAGTGGTCTGATTAGCCAGCTGAAAATGAATTAGAAAGAGAAGCATCAAGATTGTGACAACAGCCATGAATACCCTCCAATCACTTAGCATTTCTTACACTGGGGGGGGGTGTTATTTAAGAAATGCTGATTTTGTACAAACCCAGTTTCAAAAGCTTGAAAATGCAATCACCATTTTTAGCGATCATTTTTGAGCATCCATTATGTGTCTATTACCGTCCATGCTAGTAGGAAACAAAGATGCGCAAGACTAAGATCTTCTAGAAGCTTCCAGTGATCTCAGACAGCATACAGCTGAAGAGGCCATGTTCCCTGTACTGTGGCAGAGGTGGGAAGAAGTGGTACCAGGAATCTAGGGGAGAAACTCCATTGATCTTCCTTGGGATGAACCGTTGCTGTATAGCAGCTAGAGACGTTGTATTGAGTTTGGGACAAGACCAAGTCTGCATGGACTGAGGTGTCCTGCCATGGAGGGTTACCTACAACTATCTCTTCAGTTTGAGGATTTCTGCCCTCATTTAGAATTGGTTGGTAACTGTTACAACCCTAATGTAGCCTTAGTGTTCAGCCAAGAGGTACAGCTGAAGAATCCCGGAGATGGCCAGCTGGCCATCTCTTCATCATTCCTGAGAAAGCTTCCCTCAAGCCTATAGCCATTGTTCCTTGATCACTCAGCAAAACCCCTAACTTTCCTTTCTCCATGGAGACCCCTCCTCTGAGTCCTCAGGAATAACCCTATGACCAAGGTAAACATTTTGCATTTTCCTTATTGCTGATTGTTACAGGAATAATCATGTGACTGAAACACAGCCAATAGCATTCTATCTTACTTTTGCATGTATGTGTGCATGCTTGTGCATGTGCAGGTTCATGTGTGTGTGCAGGCATTTGTGCGTGCATGTGCGTGTGTGTGCAACATAGAGTCGACAGACACCTTGGATGTCATTCCTTAGATGGACACACCTTTTACATTTTATATTTTTTTTATTGGGACAGGGCCTCTTACTGGCCTGAAACTGAGTAATTTGGATGGCTGGTAAGCCCCACGAGTCCCTCCACCTGTTCCCACCTCCCTGGAGCTGTGGTTAAAGGTGCCTGTTTCATTATACCCAGCTTTTACATGGGTCGTGGGGGCCTGACTTGGGTCTGCACACTTCAACAAATGCTTTACCAACTATGCTGTCTCCACAGCTGCCTTTACCTTACTTTGTAGAGAGATTTACTTCAAGAGAGTTAGTTGTTTCCTACGGTGGAGAAACAGATAGAAGGGTAGCTCTGAAAACGGCTCTGCATCCTTCTATAACTTTGTGCTTTGAATTAGATCCCTTGTTCTTCACCATGGTGGATTTCGATTGTCAAGTTGACAGAATTTAGAATTGCCTAGAAGCTTGGTTAACACAGACCCGTGGCTGTGTCTGTGACAGCGTTTCCAGAGAGAACTAGCAGGAAGCAGGTAAGTCAATGGTGAACCTGAGCAACATCATCTCATCATGTTAGGGTCCAAATAGAGTAAAAGGCACAAAAGAACCAGCCAGCCCAGCACCAGGGTTCCCCATTTACCTCTGCTCCCTGTTCCTGTGAAGGGCAGTTCCCACCATCCCTGCCGCCATGATGTTCTGTTGAAGCATACAGGGCCAAATGACTGTGGGCTGATTCTCCTGAGACAATAAGTTGAAATAAACTCTTCCCCCTTCACACCATTTCTATCAAGAAGACGGTCATAATAGTTTTAAAGTGAGGGCTGTGTTATTAGTACAGTTCCCAGAATGTTTACATTCTTCAACATGCACTCTGGGAGAAGCAGGAAGTTCATATCACATGGACGGAAGTGAGGTGTCTAGTGGGTACCTTCCTGGGAGCCCTGCTTTCTGATCCATCCCCCACTTCTCAGGGCCATTGCCCATTTGATGTCAAACGTGTCCCCACAATCCTACTCCCTTGAGTGAATCCGCATTCTCTTCTCTTTATAGACTTACTTAGGCTGCATCTGAGACCCCATGCTTGCATCTCTGTCCAGTCTATTCACACACTACAGAGCCCAAGAACCTGCGTCCGACCATTCATCACTAACAATCAGGGTGAGCCACCTGCAAAAAGGCATCCTGGTTCCCTCCCAGTTGTCAACAATTACTAGCTGTTGGTATGAGTGTAGACGGGTGCAGCCACCATGGAAATCAGCAATTGGACTTCTTGCAACGTTGAAACAGACCACCATGTGAACCAGCTATTCTACACCCTGGCCTATGCCCAGAGGACTCTGCTTCCCAGTGTAGAGACACATGCTCATCCACGCCCACTGCTTTTCCTAAGCATGGCCAGTTCATGGAATCAGCCTAGGCATCCATCAGCTGATGAGTGGATGATGAAAATACAGCACATATGCATAATGAAATTCCATTCAGCTGTAAAGAAAAATAAAATTAAGAATTTTGCAGGTAAATGGATGGAATTGGCAATAATTAAACTGAGTGAGGTAACAGGCTCGGAGAGATAAACGGCATGCATTCTTTCCCATATGTGGATCTTAGATTTAAAACTTTGGTTTTATGTGTTTAATTTCAAGCCTCTGTGGAAGTCAGGAAACTGGGGGCCGTGTGGGGGGTGGTGAGTATCTGGGTGAGAGGAGGCAGGAGAACAGGGGAAGTACGAAGGGGAACAATGGAGGTGGCAAGGTTCAAGCAAGGATGGGAGCCAGGGGAGACGAGGACAGAGGTTAACCCAAGTAGAGGAAAGACACAAAAGCCATAGGCAGACCTACTACTTCGTAAGCTGATCAGAATATAAGTGGAAAAGTAGAGGAAGGTAGGCTGCTTTGCCGGAGAACGTCATTTCTAAAGTCATGTTGCTATTGAACAAAGCCACAGGGCTTGGTGTGGAGTAACGCCTAATGAGTTGTTGATCAGACGAGGCCCCAGAGGTCCTGAGACAATCCAGGCTATTGCTTTCATTCTCGGCTGACCGCCAGAGCCATGGGATAAAACTTATTGCTGGAAACACTTGCTTCAGTTGTAAGACAAAGAGAAGGTTGCCCCTGAGGTGGCAGCTTCCTCCCACTGCTAATTTTCATGGTAGTAGAAGGTGCTGTAGTAAATAGGGCTTCGATGACCTTACCAAGTTGTGAATTATATGGACTACAACACCAGGTAAGAGGTGCTCACTGGTGCAATAGTGGCTGGTGTCGGGGTAACCAACCACTCTCAGCGCGGATATGATACCCATTCCACAGGAGGGAGTTCATCCCTGATTCTGTAAACCCACTAAACAACTTCATAGCTGTGGATGTCACAGACATGGGGGGGAGACCTTACTACTGTGACTTTGCTAAATTGAATGGTATCAAACTGCTGCCTAAATGTTGATGTTTATGCCAATAGACAACTGCTATTTTCAGCTTCACTCCGAGAAACGTATCTTTGCAGCAAACAGCAATGAATAAAGAGACTCATGGATGATCACTGTACTCAGTTTAGTGTTCAGCCCTAAACAGAACATTTACACCACTGCCTCTAACTCCCAGGGGGAGAGAGAGAGAGAGAGAGAGAGAGAGAGAGAGAGAGAGAGAGAGAGNNNNAGAGAGAGAGAGAGAGAGAGAGAGAGAGAGAGATATGCTGGAGAAGGACATAAGAATCAGAAGATGGGGAAGAGAAACGTGAAATGCTTTCTTCAGGGCACGACATAGACATTGTAAACGTAATCCCTCAGCAGGTGTGGTTGCTTGCACAAGACTGAGATGGTTCACAGTCAGTCATCAATCAGTAATGGGTTCGTGGGCCCTTCTACATCCACTGAGCTGCTGGCAACAGATGGATCCTAGGGACAGGATAGTAATTTACTTCAGTGGTATAACAAATGCTGAGCCCACCAGGCCCCAGTGAGTAGTTTCCAATCTGTGGCCACGCAGATGGTCCCAGATACAATCAGAGGGCTCCAAAGCAATCCAAAAATGCGTGGAAGTGGGGAAGGGTTTTTGTAGGAAGAGTGGGGGTGACAGAGGTGGAGCAGAGAGCTCAGAGGATTGGCGGAGGAGGGTGGACAGACTACACTATAGATTGGCAGGAAATTGCCACAAGAAAACATTGTAATCAATAAAATGTTTTCTAAGTGAAGAAGTGGACGCTCTATTATCTCCCTCTTTTGTCAGCTATCAAACGCTGCCCTCAAATGACAGAAGACAGTGAAGGAGGAGACGATGGACTGCTGCAAACTTCTCTGTAAGAGCCCTCGATCCCACACACAAAGGAAGAGTCCACACGGCCTAGTTATCTCCTAAAGACTCCCCAAGCTCACTTACACTATCACGTGACCATTATATTCCAATATAAGTTAGTATGGTACAGGAACGTATTCAAACGACCAGGCCATTTTAGGATTTCTTGGGAAAACCCCACTCCGCCATTTACACTCAGCTGAGGAATCTGAAGCTCTTGCATATGAGATGCCCTAGTGGATTTGTGTGTAGCTCTATCATCTGTCTCACCCTGTCTATTTTATCATTAATTACCATATAATTATCATTGTTATACACTTGTGCATTGGTGGACCCTTGAGTGCAAATGGCCAGCCTCATTCTTTCTCCTACACCTCCAATCCAATTCCTTAACCTTGAAACCAAGTTCCCCAGACCACATATTATCACCACTGAACACCACCGGTGCCTCTCCTATTGTGCCGTACCCTCTGACAAGTCAGGTTCTGTCCTCATCACCTTTGAATCCATTGTCAAGATCACATCCAAAATTGACCCTTAAAAATGCAACCTATTTTGTTGTTGTTGTTAATGATGATGATTTTTCTACTGAAAACTTTAAATCTGGCTCCCACTTACTCAGGAAAATGTTTTCAGCTGGACAGCAGCCTATAGAGCCTTCTGTGATCTGCCAGCTTGTTCCTGCTTGATGTCATCTTCTGCTCTTCCAGCTCATGTTTCTCCAGCCCCAGGGGCCTTGCAACTTCTCTCGCACAGCAGGGATGCACCTCCCCGTGGGACACAGGTTCCTCACTGTCTCTTTAAATCCTTCTTCCACGAGGCTCTTCTTCACCCACAGCTCCAGGTATTCAACATTTCACCTCTGCCATTCACCCTCTCTGATACTCCGAAGGGTTGATGGTTATCTTTGCCCTTGACACCCCTCCTCATTTCTCACTATCTTTTGCGGGATTGTAGCACTTTTTCCTTGAATATTTTATCAATTCTTTCTTTTTCTTTTTTCTTCTCTCATACAATAAATCCCAACTGCAGTCTCCCCTCCATCTCTCCTCTCCCCCACATCCATTGCTCCTTCATTTCCCTTCAGGAAATAGTGGGCCTCCCAGGGATATCAATTGAACACAGCGATAACAAGATGAGATAAGACTAGGCACAAACCCTCTTGTCAAGGCCGGACGAGGCAACCCAGTAGGAGGAAAAGGGTCCTGAGCACAGGCACCAGAGGCAGAGACACCCCCGCTCCTACTGTTAGGAGTCCCACAAAAACCCCATGCTAAACAACCTCAGCATGTATACAGAGACCTAGAACAGACCCATGCAGGCTCACTTCTGTCTCTGTGAGCCCCTACGTGGTGTGCTTGACCCCTCTGGCCCCAGGATTCTTCTTTCCCCTTTTTGGTGGGGTTTCCCGAGATCCACCTGTTGTCAGTCTGTGGGTCTCTGCATCTTTTCCCATCAGTTGCTGGAAGAAGCCTCTCTGATGGTGATTGGACTAGGTACCGTATTTTATCTATTTGTGTGTATGTGTTTCATGATTTCTCCATTCCTTTCTCTCCCTAATGATGAGAATTTTGAGTATTTGATACATTTCTATGCCTGAACAGGGCCTGACACATAGCTGATGCCCAGTAAATACCTTCCAGAGATGCAAATGACATAAATGGATGGAGAAAATATTTGAATACCAACTTCCCACAGTACAACTACCATAGTAACTGTCCAGTATTCAGTAAACCAACCAAATAATGAAGTCATTTTTGTGTTTTGTTTGTTTTTGAGACAGGGTTACATGTGGCTGATTGGCCTCTCTGACATGATTCTGCAAATGCCTTCCACAGGATGAAGAACACAGCGCTCATTAATTGAGGATTTCCCACAAGGAGTCACATTTCTCCTGGCAAAATCCACTTCCTTTCTGGAGAGTCTGCCATTCTTAGTGATACAAAGTCAGTCAATATTTTCAAAATGAGAGTCTGGATATTCCTCTGTATGCAAAACTAAGCTGTTTGGATTCTGGGATCCTATAATAAAAACTGTGGACTGAAACCCATACTCAGTTCATTTTCTCAAAGTATATGTGGGAGTCTGTTTGAAAAGAAATAGATTTCCATACAAACAGGGAAATGTAAAAAAAAAAAACTCACTGCCATTCGCTCTCCATGAACCCTATGGAGACCCTGGCACCAGAGACTAGCAGCATGAGGAAGCATTTTATAATCTATAATAAACTTACTTGCACATGATTTCATTTGGGCTTCATAAGTACCTTGCGAAGAAGGAAGTATTATTATCCCTGTGGTGGCAGTCTTTAATATTGTTTCAAATTATTTGCTGTTTCTCTATAAAAGAGTTAGACACCTTCTTTCTTTCTCCATGTAGATTGCACTGTCTCTGTGGGGGAAATTTAATCTCTCTTTCTCTAGCACAAGGGAATGTGAGCTTAAAAGACCATGCAAACTGTCATTGCTCTTGATGACCTCTTCATAAAACCATGGTAGTAAAGCAAATACTTTGGGGCCCAAGACCAAAGGATCTACATGAAGCAGAACCACAGAACCACAGTTGAGAGCTGAAGCATAGCCTTGTATGGGTTAGAAACAAACCTTTGATAGTGTAAGCCACCAAGACTTTGGGGTGAGTGCTAATGTTACTGCCACATGTTGTTGGTGGATCCCACATCCTCCAAATTGGAGCATTTCCATCCTGGTGAAGATTTACTAAGACTCAGAAAATAAACAACTCACAAGTCTCAGAAAGTCCCTGAAACCTACAAGATTCACCTACCACCCCAAGCTGATATAAAACAGTAAGAACCAATGAGGTGGCTTAATGGGTAGAAGTACCTGCTGTCAAGGCTTATAACCTGAGTTCAATCCCTGGGAAAATACATGATGAAGGTAAGATAGCATTGACTCCTGCAAGTTGTCCTCTGAACTAAACACACACACACACACACACACACACACTCACTCACACACACACACACACACTAAATGCAATTAATAAAACCAACAGTGATGACTTCCAGGGAGAGCAGACTCTGGATCATGGTGCTGCCTGAAAGTCATGAAGTTAGCTCCAGGTTACAGTTTTCAAGTCTCACTCATGCTGAGATGGGCTTTCTCATAATGCAACAGCCTTTGCATTGTCCATGCCCTTGTATGTAACTGTTTGCCCATACTCTTGTGAGTAACCATAGTCAATGTGTTGGTTCACTGAGCTGACTTTGATAGAATTGCTTCTTCGGTCTGTCGTATGTGCTCCAACAGGGATGAGCAGATTGTCCATATCTCCCCAGGAAAAGTCACAAAATAGCTGTAGCCGACCAACACATATTTTACATATAAGAAACCTAAGACTTAGCAAGAAAAGCAAGTTTCCTAAGGAACTTGAACTCTGGGTGTTTCAAGCCCAAAGGACATCCTCATCATCCTGGTGAAAGATGTCTCTTGTGCATATCTTGGAGCGAGCTGGGAAACTAAGTGGTCGCAGACTAGAGTGCTTTCACTGTGACCCCTTCCCTCTCTGAGCCCCTGCCAAGTCAAAAGGGGCCTCTGATTTCCATATTTATTTAGGAAACCAGTCTTGGCTCAACATAGCTGTTTTCAACAAATAAATAGGTCCTTGGAAACCATCCCAGCCCAGGGCAAAATATGAAATCTAATCACAGTGGGAATTTAGCTAACACCACCAACCCTTATTGACAGCTCCTGTTGTTGGCTTTTAGGACTCCAAGGAAGCCCTTGGAGGAGCCTGGAACAGAATAGCCCCCATTCACCCTTTTGTTCTTTCTGACCTGCCTTGGCGTTCTTTGTAAAGACAGAAGGGACATCTGGGCCCCCCCTGAAGACAGGCCACCAGGAGTTAATGTCCCTGAACGGGTACATCTACATACATATAGCTTCTTCATTTGGGATACAGTCCAGAGAATAAACATTTAATTCCCAAGAGCTAAAATATGGTTCATGGGTATCGAGCATATGAGGAAATAAATGGTCCATGTCTCCCAGGCAACCTGACCATCCAGCAATGTTTCCAAGAATTTCTGTAAAACAAATGTCCTTGGGCACCTTCCGGGGCTGAGTAAGGCTGGTTGTAGCCAGAGCTTGCTCATGAGGAGCAGGAGAGGAAGCAGATGTTAGAGAGATGTACCACTGCCTTCCTGTTAGACTCATCAGTGCTGTGTGGGAGAAAGCATGGGAATTCAGCTCAGTGAGCACAGCTAGCAATCTAGAAGCAGTGCAGAGATACACAGAAGATGTTTTTTCTGTTTAAGAAACATTTGTCTAACATTTAGCATGTGCCAGACAGTTTCCAAAGAACTTTGTAAATATTGACTTACTTGCTACTGACAGCCATGTGGATAGAAACAATTACTACCCCTGCATGACAAGGAAACAGAAGCCCAGAGAAGCGGAAGAACCTACCTCACACCTAAGAGCAGGAGACCGAGCGGGCGGCACCTGACCCCAGCAGCTGTGTCCAGTGTGAGCTTTCTTTAGTACAGTGCATCATGGGAGAGTCAGACCTCATTCAAATCTCAAAGTTGATGGAGTCTCTTTGATAATGGCATACTCTTTCTCTTAGTTTAGGCTCCTCTGAAGGTGGATGGTGAAGATACCACACCCCAAGAAGCAGGTTGAATGTCTGGTACACATATCCCTATATTTCATGTTCTTTGAAATTTCTAGGCCATGAACTCTCAGCAAGGAGAAAAGAGGGTGATTCTTCGTGCCTGTATCTGAATCCAAGGCAGTGAGGAGTATTCATTAGATGGAGAGAGGAAGAAGAGGAAGGGGAAAAGGATAAAGGAAGAGGAGGAAATGAAAGGGGGAGGAGAGAATAAGGAGGGAAAGGGAGAGAGGGAGAGGATGAAAGGAAAGAGGGAGGGAAGTCCTCAACTATTTATTACCTAATCTCCAGCCAGGAGTGACGTTTAAAGACCTGACATGCTGCTCCTCCTAGCCATGTTTAGAGACATTCTAGAAAAAGTCACCTAGAGACCCTCTAAAAGAACAGAGATTTTGGAAGCCAATGAGAGCTGTGGTCTCTCTGGCTCTTTCCTTTGAAATATCTTGACCTTGGTTGACCAGAATGTATATTTACTGCTGAACAATATCAGTAGTTATGAGTTCAAACATACATTCTTTATCACACACAGACAGACAGACAGAGAGAGAGGGGGGGGAAGAGATAGAAATAGAGATGATAGAGAGAGAGAGAATGAGAATACAGCTTTCTTAACTAGACAGATCACTAGATTTCATCTTCTGCTATTAATTATTGTAATACAATGAATCTGAAAATTATCTAAAAGGGAGAATCACCCAGCATCTCTTCGCCGCTGGCCACAGCTCCCAGCTCTTCTGTAGTGTAGACTTCACCTGTTCCTAGGACATAGCTACAGGTCAGACAGTGCAGACAGAATGCTACGCCATCCTTCTGGTTCCAAGATTGTGTCTAGGCATTGGTGTCCCAGTGAGGTCTGATGTACCAGGCCTTTTCTTTTGGGCCACCAACCAGCTCCCAAATCATGACATGGAGAGTTCTTCTTAGTTATGAATGCTCAGCCTACCTTAGGCTCCTTTTTGCTTAGTCCTTTTGACTTAAACTGACCTGTTTCTCTTTATCTATCTTTGCCTCGGGGCTTTTTACTTTTCTTTCTTTCTGTATTTCTTATTTTCACTGCTTCTCAAGTCTGTCTGTCTGGTGACTGCCTGGCTTCTGGACCCAGGCACATCCCTCCTTCTCTCCTCCTCCTTTCTTCTTTTTTTTTTTTGAACCTAGAGTTCTCCTTCTATTTATTCTCTGCCCGCCAGCCCCACCTATCTTTTTTTTCTGCCTAGCAATTGGCCATTCAACTCTTTATTAGACCAATCAGGTGCCTTAGGCAGACAAGGTGAAACAAATACAACACATCTTTAAATAATTAAACAATCCTTACATCATTAAACAAGTACAGCATTTACAAATGTAGCACACCTTTACACAGTTAAAGTAATATTCCATAGCAAAAACAAACATAACACATTTTTGACTAGCTAAAATAATATCCCACAAGAGTCTAACCCTTGTCATTACACACTTCTCTCTTCTCACACAAGATCTGGAAAACATCCAGATAATCCACGTGGCATTGTAACTCAGTAAAGAAAAGTAAAAAGCCCTGAGACTAGAGCTAGGGAGACCTGGCCAGCTCCTGGCCTTTTTCCAGCCTTACACTTACTGTTGCCTTCCCTTGTCTCGATGTTATTCCTTCCCTATCGACTACGGTAATCAGAATATATGTTTTAGATTTTTTTAAATTAATGAGATGTTTCATTTAAATCACTTAGTTCGATGTCTGGTGCTTAATGAAGCCTGAAGAATATGGACACTGTCTCTTCCCCCATGTCTTGTCCATACCCCAGCCTGGTCCCAGAAAATCACAGCACCCCATTTGTGATTTCACTCATTCCAGAGTCAGAAATAGTCGTCCCTTGTTACCTTCATTTGGTAAGCAATTTGAAACCCTAACATTTTAAAGATTAAAATATAAACAGCCCAGTGCCTGATTTAGTGGACAATTAGAAATTAAATTAACAGTTAGTTAATGATAAGCTAACTTTGTTATTGTAACCACATTAGCTTTGTTCTTGAAGGAGTATGGAGAGAGAGAGAGAGAGAAAGAGAGAGAGAGGGAGAGAGAGAGAGAGAGAGAGAGAGACCTCCAAAAACCAAAACTACAGGCAAGAAAATATTTAAGGTCCTGTATCACAGCCTTGACAGATTGCCTCTTTGAAGTCACTCACTCTGAAAGTCAGTATCTGATATTCATGCAAAAATGTTTAGATGCCAAACTAATGAGAACTAATGATCCAGTAGAAAGAAAAGAAAAGCCAAACTAATATTTGACTGAAAAATATTGGGCCCACAGCTGAGCAAAGAAGTCTGAGTCATTGGACTACAGGTTGACTGGCAGCTGATGAGAAAATGAAGGGTTTTTTTTTTCTTCCTCGTCTCAAACACCGCAGCTCCCCCAAAGTGCTCACTGAGGCTTCAGGCTGGAAGTCCTTGATGGAATCCTCATACTCAGTTCAACAGGAGAGGGGGGTGCAAACAGATGAGGTGGCTCAACACCCAGAAGAACGCTCAGCAGAAGAAGAGTGTGCAAAGTCACCTTGCAGAGTCAGTGAGCTCACCTAGGACAGTTGTTTTTCTGGTCGCTAGGACAAAATCCCTGACAAGCCATTTAAGGTGTGGATTTTGGCTCAGTGTTGCAGAAGAGACAGTTCATTGTGGTGTGGAGAGGTTCATCCCTGGCCTGAGGGGGTCATGGTGGTGGGAGAGGTCCATCCCTGGCCTGAGGGGGGTCATGGTGATGGGAGAGGTTCATCCATGGCNGGGGGGGGGTAGGAGAGGTCCATCCCTGGCCTGAGGGGGTCATGGTGATGGGAGAGGTCCATCCCTGGCTTGTGGGGGGCATAGTGGCCTGAGAGGTCCATCTCTGGCTTGGGGTGGTAGGAGAGGTCCATCCCTGGCCTGAGGGGGTCATGGTGGTAGGAGAGGTCCATCTCTGGCTCGGGAGGTTACAATGGGGTTGTTTGCTGTCTCATAGGAAGCAGTTGGAGTCCTACATGCCAGCTGAGACAAGATGTTCAAACCTGAGCCCACCTCCCCATGCCAACAAGATCACCTTCCTTTTTCCTATTCGCTGCCTGCCTCTGCCTCTTCCTCAGAGGCCTAGCTATCTCAGAGGCCTTAGCATTTTGTCACAGTTGCATTCTGACACACCTGTTCTTTCTGCTAGCCTGCAAGGTCCACGGGTTCAGAAAATGTCTTTTTCTTGTTTATAGTTATGCACCAATAAATACAGTGTCTACTATACTCAAAGGAATGTTGTTCCTTTGCTTTAATGTGAGCGAGTTAAATACTTGGTCAATCTCATACAAAAGGGGTGTAAGAAGCCGTTCTTCTGACTTGTCTTTTGAATATGAAAACTGGCGATAACAACCCTGAATTCGAAGAGATAGCACAGACCAGGGCCAGCGTGGTGGGGATAGGAGGGGGGCTTGCACGAACTCACCAAACCACAGCTTATAGATGCCCGTCTGCTCTGATTACATGCTGGTCTGGCTTCAGGGAATAGAAACTGGTCTCAGAAGCGAAGAACATCCCACTCCGCTCTCAGTGTGCGGAGGATCAGTCCAAACACAGCATGAGTCTGACACGGAGATCTGGATGGCGGAACCTCTGCCCACAGGGCCCCCATCAACTCTGTGATTTGCGATCTCAATGGTCACAGCCTCTGTTTTAGACACAGTGGCTCTGTCTGGCCTTTGCCAGCCCAGCATCCATTCCCCTACAACATAGCAACAGCTATTTGTTTTTCTCTGGGGAAATTTTCTCTTCCAGTGTGTGTGGCCCCACATTCATCAAAAGTCAAGAAGGCGATTTACTTCCCGACCCAAAGACCCTGAAGACATAAGACCCAAGTGTGGCTGAGCAGCTCTTCCCCGCTGGGATGTTCATGGTTCCGCAGTGAGTGTCACAAGGTGGGGGAGCAATTGTCTCCTCACTTTCCAAGTGATGGGATTTTTTCTTCAAGAATTCATGGCACCAATACTAAAGCATTCTCTGAGCTTGACTCTCCAGCCTGCTAATTCAACCTACGATCCTATATTCCTCTAATGTATGTGCTTTCTGCTTAAGTAAGGCCAAGTCTATTTCTATCATCTAAAATCCAAGATTTCTAAATGACACTTTTGAGTTGGAAAGAGGGAAGGCGGAACCTGATCTTCCAACTCTTTTCTGTGTGTTCACATGTGCATGTGTTATACACATGTGCCTGCATAAGTTAATGTGTACTACATGTGTGTGTCTGCCTACAGAAGTCAACCACATATGTGTACATGCCTACAGAGGCCAGAGGACATCAGATTCTCTGAAACCAGAGTAACAGGTACTTGTGAGTCACCTGGTATGGGTTCTGGGAACTGAACCCAGGTCCTTTGCAGAGGCGGTAAAGGCTCTACACGGCTGAGCCATCTCTCCAAACTCTTTCTTAATGACAGGGTCATTTATCACTTTATTAGTAAGCCTTTCCCATTGAACAGACCCGAGTAAAATTAGTACAAAGAAAAAGGAAGGGAGAAAAATTAGCGTGGAATTCTGAGGATGACAAGCCCCAGTGATGGTGGAAAGCAAACAGGAGGATCTGCCAACAGAAGCCAGTTTTCGGTCTCTTTTGCTTGCCTTTACTCTTGAGTCAATTAGCTGATCTCAATTAGCCTCAGTCAGGGAGGTATGGATCCGCCATAGCCAAGGGTTTGCCTGATAGCCAATTTCTCTGTCTCATTTCTCAGATAGTTCAGAGGCTCAGAAGCATCATTCCTGTTCTCCTCCCACCTCTCTTTCTCTCTCCCTTCTTCCCTCCCCCTCCTCTCTCATTCTCTCTCTCTTTCTCTGTATGTACTGTTACAATATCACAGACTGTACTTCAAGAACACAGTGAAGGACCACATACACCTGAAAATCCTGTGGTTTCCTCATAGCTCACAAGTCAGGAATCAGGATGAAGGCTTGTGAAATTTACACTTCATCTTTAACTGATATATACAGGTTACTTTTGCCCGCATAGCACCGGACACAACCTAAGGGGCAAAGATTTATGGCGTTGCATGGTTTCAATGCATCTCGGCAGGGACAAAAATGTGTAGCCACCTCAGCTCACGGCAGTGGGGATGAGTGACACAGGCTGTTCCCATCACAGCTGACCAGGATGTGGAAAGAGGCAGGAAGGAGAAGCAGGCATCTCTTTCTCAGGACCTACTTTTCCCAGCTGGGGCCATCTCGCTAATGTAGTAGCCACGTGGTAGCCGCATGCACGCAGGGCTGGGGGCAAGCTGCAGGACTGCAGGGGCCACAGGAAGCTGTGAGGGTGCCCCGTGGGGTGGCAGCAAGGATGGGCGCAGCAGGAGAAGGGAAGCGCTAGTGCCCCTCCCGAATCCAGGCGGCTAAATCTGGGTTCTGATTCCTAGGTCTGGAATCCCAATCCCAGCTCTGGCCTGGGCTATTGGTTAAAATGTGTCAGGCAAAAACTGGGCAGTGGGGGCCTACACCTTTAATCCCAGC
>LOEQ01003777.1:142675-170484 GCA_001685075.1 Bramus lutescens
GCCAGCCTGGTCTACAAGAGCTAGTTCCAGGATAGGCTCCAAAGCTACAGAGAAACCTTGTCTTGACAAAAACCAAACCGAAAAAAGCCTTAAGCAAATGTTTTTTTTTTTTTTGTAAATTCATGCCTCATAGTTAGGCACCAAATGATATATGATTAATAAAAACAGCTAAGAGAGAGAAATTGGAGTTCAACCTCAAGACCCAAAAAGCAAAGCAGCCAGCCACTGGCTCTTACCTGACCTCAGTCCAAAATGGCGATCCTGCCTCTAGGTACCTCAGAAAGAGACTGTGTCCGAGAGCTGTTTCCTTCCATTTTATAATCCACTCTAGGGTTGGGATTAAAGGTGTGCACCACCCGATTTCTATGGCAAACTAGGATTAAAGGTGTGTGTAACCACTGCCTGTCTGTAAAGCTGACCAGAGTGGCTGTTTTGCTCTCCTTATTTATTAAAATACAATTGAAATGCCACTTCACTCTAAGGTTCACAGTCTTCCAAACTAGTGACACCAGTCAGGAAATAAATGTTCGAAGCATGAGCTGGGAGGGAGCAATTCAGATTAAAATCCTAACAACTAGAAACACCCATAAACCACAAAGATATTGAATTCTTTTCCAAAATCAAGCATTAGTCATGGTCTATAGAATGAACATATGCCCACCCCACCACTTCAGCCTTGTTAATGACCCAGCCAGGTAGCTGACCCAGCCAGGTAGCTGAGCTATGTATGGACCATGTATGGGTCAAGAATGCTGGTTTCGACTGGTCTGGGGTGAAAAGACACATTCAGCCAATCTAATTTCTCTGTAGTGTTGAGCATTATCAAGGGGAGACACTGAGCATGCCTGGGAGGGGGTGAGGGGGTGAGGCTTCTCAGGGCTGGGGGCCAGGGTGTGGATAAGTCAAATCTCACAGAGCAAAAAGGGCACCAAGAACATGACCAGCCGAGAGGAAGGAGGGTTGAACAGATAATTGGAACAAGAGAAAGGGTGAGAAAGAATAAAAGAGACACAGCTCTTTGAACAGCCCTCGGCACCAACTACATTCCATTCTAATTGCAGCCCACAGTTGCCCTAATAAGCCGTCACTGTGGAGCTAAGTTGAAGGAGCTGGTATCGTACACCTGCCAGTGGAGACAAAGAGAATCTACCGTGCAAAGGCTGAGGCGAAGATCACACAGACCAATTCCATTTTCTTCAGCTCTAGCTTTTAAGGCAAAGTTTGAGAAGGGAGCCTCCCACTTCCATCTCAAACTGTGGTTACTAGTGTCTCATTTGAGCTCAATGAAACTCTAGGAGAGACTAATATCAGGCCCATATTCATTCAACAAACATTTGCTCAACTCCCAGTACACGTGTTTCAATAACATTATCCTGGGAACGAGCAGAAGAAAGACAAGATTACAGAAAGATCGCCTTTATAAAATAAGATGTCCGTTTGCAGATAGAAATATGGGGGTTTGAAGGCTGGAGAATGAGATGACTCAGCTGTAAGTAACTGGCTCCTTCTGCAGAGGACCTGGGCTGGCTTGCCAGCATCCACATGGTGGATGAACCATCTGTAACTCTAGTTCGAGGGCATCCAGTGCCATCTTCCGGCCTTCCTGGGCACCGAGTGCACTAACACAGATACACACACATGCAGGCAAAATCACTGATGTACATAAAACAAAAGTAAACAAAACTTTAAAAATTGACACATTTTACAGGCAATAAACATTGACATGGTATCGGTGTGTTCGAGTCCCATGGGCTAGTCAGCCAAGGTGACGTGGTATTAATTGAGGTCCCCTAGCCTCACTGAGTGGACTTCTGTTAGCTTCAGCCATGACCTATAAGGGACTGGGAAAATGTTTATTTCCCGAAGCAGAGAATAAATGCTTCTGGCTTTGCAGATGTTCCCGTCTCTGTCATGACTGTCAGCCCCACTGCTATGTGCAAGACCAATCTCATGTAAAACACCAATGAATACACATGGTTCATCCTAATCAAACTTTATTTACAAAAAAAATAGTGGCTGTCTGAATATGGCCAGAAGAAGGTCATAGTTGGCCAAAGACCTTACTACACCCCTGTGTACATAGGAGACACTTCCTGTCTCTCTGCCACAACCCATTAAAACTCCGAGCTCCTTAAAGGAGTCAAATAACATTTAGTTTAGAGATTTTATTAACCTTGTGATCCTCGACTGATTGGAAGACAGGTGCAGTTCTGTTTGCCTTCTCCAACCTGACTGAGAAGCCAATCACTTCCCATAGACGATGTGTTTTCTCCAAGAGCCTCTCAATATCCTGGCTGCCCATCACCATAACAACCCACACTATATAATGAAAATGTAGACACAATAACAAATAAGAGAGAGACTCAGGCGATGACTTCTGTGGATATACGTTTTGACATTCCAAGCTATGCTCCAAACAGACCAGCTGCATGTGTCTTCAAACACTTGGAATTGATCAGATTCTCATAATGCCCAAACGGATCTGTCTCTCCCTAAATGCCGGCAGATGCACATCAGATCTCTTAAAGTGTTTTGAGCATCTGCACATAGCAAGGAGAAAAGCGAATTTTCATCAGAAGAGGTTAAAACAAGTGGAACCAGACAGGACTGGGCAGAGTTTAAAAATTAGCCAAGAAAAGCTAATAAAAGCCGTTATGTAGACACGGCTGCCTCGGCGTCCTATTGCTCAGGGACACAAAGAGGGAAAGGGAATATGTTTCGTGGGTTGTCCGCTTCTGGGACAATGAATTCTAGTTCTGCCTGAATATAGGTATTTCTGGTAATAATTTATAATTCTGTTATTGTAGGAGCCCCTGATGACACGGGAGACAGAAACCAGGCCTCTGAGGGCAGCACTGTGCCCTCCCTTTTTCCTCTAGATCTCTGTCAAAGTTTCTGTCAACTTGATAGAAACAGACATCTCTGGGAAGATGGTCTCTCAACTGAGGAATCGCCACTTCCATCCGATTGGCCTGCAGGCATGTCTGTGGAGTACTCTTCTGATTAATGGCCATGGGTGGACCACAATCACTTCCTGATTAATTAATGTGGGAGGGCCCAGCGGTGGACAGTGTCACCTCTGAGTAGGTGGCCCGGGGCTGTCTAAGAAAGGCAGCTGTGAAAGTCACAAGAACAAGCCAGTAAGCAAGCTCCCGACTCCAGGTTCCTGCCCTGACTTCCCTGAATGATGGACTGCAAGCTCTAAAGGGAAAATAAACCCTTTCGTTTCCAGGTTGCCTTTGGCCTATCACAGCAGCAGAAATACAGGCTAAGACAGTCCCCCAAGTCATGGACTGTCAGCACACAGTGTGTAAAATATTCAGAATACAGCAATTTGAACCCCCAGTTTATTTCCGCTCTTCCTGAGGACAGTAACAGCTGGGGAGTGTGGCTTGGAATTCTCAGACCAACACTTGCCCTCCTGTAATGTCTGCTTAGTTTCAGACAACTCCTGCCCTCCCTGTCTCAGGGACTCCCTGAGAAATGTTGAGAGTGATGGGGAGACGAACCTGCAGCGGTGACCATCTGGGAGCTGCCATTTCAGCCTCCCAGACAGTGGCTCACAAACATTTTATTAAATACCCTCCTTGGAATGATTGTTAGTGAGGAGATGCAGTCACTCTCAAGGGCTACCATGAATGTCATCTCAGCCTCCTCACTTACAGGGCTCTCTCTTTTCCTTACCCATGTCTTGAGGGTATCAAAAAACCATCTGCTGTAATAACAGGAATAAACACTCAGCACAGTACACTGCTATGCGTTTTATAGCTGTGGACTCTTTAGGAGACCATTTGAACGATGGATCAGGCGTGTTGTTGTTGTGTAAAGGCGTAGAGACTATGTTCTCTGTATAGTTGAGCTATTAAGCCTCTATTAAATGTATAGCCAGCAAAGATAGCCTCCCGTTCTGTGGCCTACCCTTTGCTTGTTTATTTTGTTGTGCAGATGCTGTGCTTTCATGAGGTCCCATTTGTCAAGGGCCAGTCTTATCTCCTGAGTGACTTGGAGGCTTATTGAGAAAGTCCTTGCCTATGCCTGCATCTCGAAGTGTTTTTCCTACTTCTTACTCTAATGCTAAAAGTTTCAGGTCTTACAACAAGACCTTCAATAATGAAATCTTTCTCTCTCTCTCCCTCTATCCCTTCTCTCTCTTAAACACACACACACACACACACACACACACACACACGCTGTAGAAGCAGAAATAAAATTATCATAAAAACAAAGGAGACTAATGGGAGGGTAAAAGTGAGGTAGGAGGGCACAGGGGGTATGCTCAACACGCAAACACATGCATGTAAAAAGCTGGAAAACAACAGGCCTAGAGATGTAGCTCCGTGGGTAGGATGCCTGCCTAAGTACACACAATGCCCAGGTCACATAGACCTGGGGTGACAGTCCACAGGTACAACCCCAGCACTAAAGGAATGGGGGCAGGAGGATCAGAAACTCAAGATTATCATCAGCTACAGGAGCCCTCATCTCAAAAAAACAAAATAAAAATAAATAGATAAATAAAAGAGTAAACAACATCAAGAAGTGGAATGTGGTACATACTGAGCTGTTCTAGAATCTTTTCCTGCCATCAGGTCTAGGTTCTGGGCAAGTAAGTTAATCTTCTTTAATTGTATTGGTTATCTACAGCTGTGTGACAACTCCAGAGTTTGGTGGCTGAAAACGATACAAGTTTGCAGTTCTACAGATGCTATGGGTAAGGAAAATGCTCATAGCCAAGTTACATCCTCTCGTTGGAGCCCGTGTCATCACTGTAATGGTGACAGCTTCTGTCACACAGAAGGGTTGACAGGAAGTGGAGCGGCTTCCACATTCGTTCAAGCCTGGCAACAGTCGACCCTCAAGGATTCTTGGACTGAAGCAGTTTCATAGCCATTGGCTGTCAGTCACCCCTTGGAGCTCATCACACAGGCTTTCCATATAGTAGCCTGCTTCTGAACACCTTCAAACTGGGAAGGCACCCGCAAGAGTCCAGCAGCAAGACGAAAGCCACAGTCTGCAGTAACCTGATCACGGAAGTGACGTCCTGTCCACCCATACTCAAGTGGACGAAATCACACAAGAGCCTGGGTCCCGGGACCAGGCTCCGAAGTCTCTTGTCCTCTAGTGGACCCGCGTCATCCCCATCTGCAAAATGGGACCCTCACAAGCTGTCGCATACACGACTCCTCCGAACGGTAAGATAATTTAAAACCCATATAAGACTGAGGCAACACCATGGAGCTGAGAGAGTGTGGGCTTTGCCACTTGCCCTGCACATCTGTGTCCAGAGAGTCTAGCTGTGAGACTCTCCACAGGCCTCTTAACCTGTCCACAGGTTTCTTCCATGAAACGTGGTTTACACCACCTTCCTTCAAGGCCTTTTCTGAGAATCAAGTAAAATGCCCTGGCCAACCATACCAATGAAATTCTTGGCGCTTCATCTCTGACAACTCAGGCCGACGGAGTTGTTTATCTTTTGGCTTGCAAGATATGGGTTTGTGGGGACACATGTGCACACGAATTTTGGCACCAGATGTCATTACAATAATACTGATACCATTACAAGACTTAAAGCAGAGTGTCCCTTCCCATTTCTTTCCCTATATTCTGGTGGTGGAGGGACAGTCTGAGGCTGAGCTGTAGGGGCGGGGTCTGGGGCTGAGCNCGGGGTCTGGAACTGAGCGGTTAACCATTTTTCTTGAGTGACAGAAGAAAGTCAGGCTCTGTAAAGATGCACAAGCTCGAGCTCAGGCAGCCTCTCCCGTGGTGCACATGACAGATCTGAGCATGCACAAAGCCACAGAAGGGAAGATAACTCAATGTCATCCCTAGGTGGGTCTTCACCTTAGAACAGAGATGCCAACAAACCGGAGGCTCCCAGTGAAGCCAACTGAATGCTGGGCAAACCCCTGAAACAGACTTGGGATTCCCAGCAGATAGGGCACCATCTCACCACCCTCCCATCCTCAAAGCCTACTGCCATATAGACACTGTATACGCAATTTTCCAGTCTCAGAGATGTCTGCTCAACACACTGAACCCGCCATGGATCAACTGGGCCTTGATTCTCCCAAAGCAGATGGGTTTACTCAAGGGTCTCTTTCTCAGAGTAAAATTTCTCTTTAAAAATGTTAATGTATGTTCTAAAATATTTTTGATTGGTGCATAGCATTGACTTACTTGGGAGAAGCCATGAAAGTGATGTATTGGTTTGTGTATATAGAGAGAGCTATGACCAAAGCAGGTAAATTAGCATAAATATCATGTAAGCTTTTATTTTGTGTATTTTGAGTATATTCAAAATAGAGTAGCAGTAACTAGATCTGGGGAGGCCAAGAGCAACAAATGGCTCCCTGGAAGCAACAGTTATAATCCCACAAGAGCAATACGCATTGGCACTATATGGAACAGCAGGATGGAAATAATTAGCATTAATATGTCGAAGCTTTCTGAATGAGGCAGAGTGTTCCAAAGTCAGAGGCAAACATCTCAAAGTCAGTTAGAGCTGACCACCTCCAGCTGCATGGTCTCAGCCCAGATACTTCACATCTCACACGAACAGTGCAGCGAGGCCACCAAACCCAAGCAAAAACTGGAACATGTCAGGCAATTAACATGAACCCAGGGCTGACTGAGAGAGCCCGTCACGTGCAGTTATCATGAATGCCTCTTACTTCACCTGTTGATAAACACATGATAAGTGTTCAACCAGAGACTGGAACAAAGTAAGTACTCAATGAACAATACATGTTGGCAGAGACGTCCTTAAGTTCTACTGCGTGGTCTAGTGCCAGCCTGATCTCCATGGTAACTTCATAAACCCGGCCTCTCCCACAGATGGGAGACAGATCTGGTGCTTAAGCTCACCGTTCAGCCACGAGTCACAAGGAAAGATGCCCGAGTTTGTGGGAACACAGACGCACACCTTTTTAGCCCCAGGTGTCATTACAAGACAAATAGCTTTACAAGATTCCCTGGACTTTCCACTCAGCGGTCTTCCCCTTCAGCATTGTCTGCTGCCCTGAGGGATTACCATCTGAAAACATTCACATGTAAAAGTGAACCTTCAGGAGGGACTTTCACTGTTTTGAAAGCATAGTTGAATACAATTTCCCATAGTTTATAAAAAATGCCTGCTGCTCGCAAGGAGATAACTGGAGGTACCAACCCCGCCCTCCACCTTGGAGTCCCATCCCATCATATGTCATTCCTCCCTGACAATGAGGTGCCACATTCTCTAAATTGCCCCTAACCCTTCTCATCTCCTATTACACACTACCACTTCAGCAACATTGCAGTATTAATTTGATTTACAGCCCAGCCACCCCACCTGAGGCCTCCAGAAGATGGCTCCCCTCTGATCGCTTCCATCAGCGGCATAAGTGGAAGGTAATAAAAACCTGTACATGGCTCAGACTTTCAATTTCAATTGGAAATTGAAACTGTGCAATATGATTAAAGTTTAATCTGCATCATCAATAAACATGTGTGCTGAAGCAACAAGGGTTGTTTTCCTTCCTGTTTGCAGGATTTGATGAGAGTATGTCGGCTCTCCTGTCTAAATGATGCGCTTACTAGTGTTGGGGTTAGGCATATTTATGCACATGGGGTTGTGGGGAGTTGACCGACTTGTACAAAAATGATTTAAAAAAAACATTATGTTGATATGTTGGGGAAAGGAAGATTGCTCGTGGTCCAATGAGGCTGTCTTGGATTTTCTAAGGCTATAATGGTTTTTGGAGGCACCTGAAGATCCAGCCAACCATTCATCCATTCATCAAGTTTTTATTGAGTGACTACTATGTATCAGATCAAGTGTTGGGTCCTGGATTCTATGGTGTGTGAGAGAGAAATAAGACACCATTTCTCCTCTCGTGGAGTGGAGAGGAAAACGAGTCGAACAACCAGGCCAGGAAGTGTAAACTTCCCCTTCTGAGCAGTTTCCACAGAAGAAAAACTTGAGAGAACTGGGAGAGCTGACGAGTATCAGGAGTTAAAGGAAAGCTGCCTAGAGTTAGTAATGGCTGCACTGATATCCAAAGAGTGACTCTCATGCTGTCCACATGGCTGGGCATGGGGCAGGGAGACCATAGGAGGTGGTACAGACAAAAAAGTGATAGAGTTATAAGAGGCTGTGTCAGTCAGGGCAAGGGGACTGGATGGAACCAAGACAGCAAGAGGTTGAGCCTAAGGACTAGATGGAAATTTACGGGGATTTGCAAGTTGTGGCAGGGGTGTCTAGACTTTCCTTTAAATATAACGGGGAGTTTTTAGAGGGATATACACAAGGCAGTTACATGGTCTGTCTTAAAGCCCGTGAATGAATGGATCACATGGATGATGGGATCAATAAGGAGTCAGAAACAGATGGGCACACAGCAGCAAAAGCTGTGTCAATCATTCCAGGAAAGAGAGTGAATCACTTGAACTAATTAACCCTGGAGCTGCAACATGGTCACTCTGTGTCCTTCAAGCACGTAACTGGCCCCTGCTTTCTCCAGCTTCATGACCCTTCCTCGGTATGTCTCCATCACGTCCACTAGCTCTCCAAGTATCAAATTCCTCAAGGAAACACAGGCCGCTCACCATCTGCACTGGGAACGCTGCTCTTCACTCTCCATCCCTACCAGGTCTGCTTCCACTCGCTGTGGTGTGGACACCTTTACGAGCACTGTTGCCTCTGCTAGCAGGCCCTTTGTGCTCTCTAGGCTTTCACGATCTCTAGCTTTTCTTTGGAGATCACGTGTGCTTGGCTACGAAGAACTAACGTAGACGGCAAGTCTCCAGTTGCCTATGAAAGTAAGATGGGGACTTTGCCTCGTGCCCCTCAATACCCTACACACTAGGCACTCGTGATCTTGCACTGTGTCAATAAGACCTCAATAAACAGGTATTCAAGACCTCTCCCCAGTCCCTGCTTCCTAGTGTTACCCCCTTAAGCTGTTGGAACTCACTCGTTTCTTCAGGAAGACCCTATTCCATTCACTGAACCTCCTCCATTACACACCGCAGCTCACTGCTTGGGTAGATACTTCACAAGGCATTCATGGTTCCCTATCTTAAAGAGGTCAGTCATGCTTAGTTTCTTCCAAGAGTAGACACTTCCTCCAACGTTTTCCCGGTCAGTGAACCTTCTAGAAAACAAAACTATGCTCTCTGTTCCTACTCTCTCCCGCTTTGCTCCTCCAAGTGGGTAAATCACCCTTGGGGTTCCATCAAAACAGCCATCAAAGTCCTAAGAACCTCCGAATACCAAATTCAGCAGCAACTCCTTAGATTTGTTCCACTTGCCATTAGCATCTAATGTGGCTAATCGCTGCGCTAGTTAATTTTCTGTCAATGCAATAAAACACCATGACCAAAAGCAATTTAAGGAAGAAGGGTTTCATCCAGCTTCAGATTCCAGAGGGAGAATCCATAACGACAGGGAAGGGGAGGCAGCAGTAGGTAGGTGGCTGGTCGAGTTCCTCTACTCACAGGAAGCAGACAGGACAATTGGAAAGGAGGTAAGATTATAAACCCTCAAAGATCCATGTGTCATCCCACATACCATACTTCCTCCAGAAAGGTCACACCTCCTAAAAATTCCATTCCCTCACCAAACAGCACCACCAACTGGAGACCCAGAATTCAAACACATGCGCCTAAGGGAGACAGTTCACATTCAAACCACAGCTCCTTGAAGGATGCGCTGCAATCTCTTGATGTAGGCAGCATCTCCTGGTTCTTACTTACATCTCTGACTGTGATTTCTCTTCCAGGACTCTTTTGAGAACTTCCTCCGCAATACATAACATTTCATAAGTCAGTAGGATAACAGTATAATATGCCGTGTGATTTTGAATGTTTCCTTTGGAAGTCTTCATCTTTAAGGGCCACTCCCTGGAGTATTCAGAAAGTGTTGTGCTGTCTTGGAAAATGGCTTTTAAACGGTCCAGATGTAGTTGAAGTTTTACCAAAGGTAAGTATAATTGAAAAATAAAGCAAAAAGTACATGACTTAACATTCCCATGATTTTATCTTAGAAACTCAGATCTTTGAAGTCCTAAAAACCAATCGTATTTCCACCAGAAAGATCAATGATCCAGGTGAGGATTTACTCAGAGCCAGGGGCAGGAGGACTCTGCCTCATTCATGGAAGGTAAGGGACATCAGGAGGAGGGGATATATGCTATAATCAAGAAAACCCTGGCATGTTGTCAAGAGTTCTGCCTTCTTGCACTAGGGATGTGGCTCAGTGACAGATTATTGTCTAGTGTGTACCAAGGCCCTGTGTTTCATTCCAAGCATTTCCCAAACAAGAATCCTGACTTCTTGACTTGGCTCACCAGGACCCATAACTGGCATATTTGTCTATGCTGAGCTGAGCCTCTTTGTATATGTAAACATGTTCTAGGAAAATAGATTCCTCTGAAGGAGGTAAAGCTTATCAAGAAATTCATAATGTCTTGTGATTTTGGTGGGGAAAGAGGACATCATGGTGCCGTGATTAAGGACACAGGCTCAGGACACATGCAGATCTTGGTCAGCCCAACTCCATGGCTACTCCGACTGACCTTGGATAAACCCTGGAAGACTTCAAGTGTCCGTCTCCCCATGGGCAAGAAGGGCTCTCATCTCTGACTACAAGAAAGGTTAAACTGGATGAGACCTAGGGTGAAGTAGTTGTCCCCCAATTCTTGTTGAGGGGATGGTAGGCAAATGAAAGGCAGAGGGCCTCCTGAGTTCTCAGTGAGAACCCTGGGTTGCTTCTTCTTTCCGTTTCCCACAGAGCTCTCAGTCAGGGTGATTTGCAGTTGGTAGCAAACCCAGCCCTGAGACGGAAGATCCCAAGCTGGCGATAAAAACGTCAGCCAAGATTTGCTACATCTTCTTTCAACCCCCTGATCACCCATTAAAAATGATTTGTCGTGAGGCTGAAAACATGGGCAAACAAACGTGATTAAAATTTCCCCATATTAAATACCTGTGTGGTAATGGCAGAAGTGAACAGAGCCCTCTGGAAAAGCTCTGATTCATCAGGGAGGAGTTGGGGGCACAAGCAGCTGGCGGAGGCAGAGGCAGAGACAGAATGAGAATCTGGCTTTGAGTCTCTGCCACCTCGGGCATATCTTAGCATTTCCCTTCCATCTGTTTGAATTCATCTTTCTGACTCTGTTCAACACACACTGAAGGTGTCTGAAGAACCATGGGGCACCACCATATCATTTTATGGGCAGCAGGATTCTGCCTTAGGGTCGGGGGGGAGGGCTGTTACGTAGATTATAAAACTCGCTCCATGGCCTTTATATCTCACGAAACTCATTTGCTTTCTTTAGGTCTGTGGTGGATCCGTTACAAAAAGAGGTACTACCCTTTGGCTCTGCCTGTGTTTCAAACTCTTGGAATACATCCTTGCGACACCTTTCATCAAGTAGCATCTTTGACGTGGCTTGTAGCTGGCTTTAATTAAGAGAAGGCGGCAGAAATGAACATGTGCCCATTGTAAGGTAGCAGCCTAAGAGACTAAGGTCGAGCATGTTGCCACTCTCTTACAAACAAGCTTAGGTGAGTCTGTTAGAAGATAAGAAACACACAGCCTGGTTACCCCCTATACCCAGGAATTAACGACCTTGAGCCAACTCCTCAACTAATGAGTGAGGAGATAAGGGACCCTTCCTCTCCTTTCTCCAGTCTAACCCCAGATGACCAAAAACACCCAGATAACATCAGGCCATCTTGTTGTGAAATTCCCCACGACCTTTGGATAAGTTCATATGATGGTATTATGTGAAGTCACTTATCTGTGGGGGATTTGCTACGCAGTGAAACTATTACATAATCCGTATGCAGTATGACTCACCTCTTGTCTGTCTTCCTAGAGCGTGCTCTGGGGCTTGCAAGCGACTTCGCCAATTCAACCTAAAGTAGGTGGCTGTTTTATTTTCTAAGTTACGGACCCTGGATAGATCTTTGGCTATTATGAGAAGGGTTTCCTGAGAATTCATACTAATTCAACTTTACCAGTTTTCACAGAAACCGACTGCATGAGGTACCCAGAGCATCTGTTATCCTTCCAGGCACCAACTAATTGCTGAACTTGGTGTTTTCAAGGTGACTACAATCTACTGGGCTGATTGGAGAAGTTGATTGACGGGGGGAAATATTAGCAATAGAAGTAAGTTTGCCCAGCCATACTCAGGAAACACCCCTTACCCCACTCAAAGGCAAGATAGAGAGATGGCTAATTTGGACAGATCATATTAGTGAGGCAAAGGCTCATCTGGGCTAAGGTTGAGAAGCAATCTCTTCTATACTTTCTTCCTTTTCTTTCACTTCCTGTTTCTCTTCCTTCCCTCCATGCTTTTCTTCTTCCTTCTTCTCCTTCCCCTCCTCCGTTCTCCCTCTTCCCTGGTCCCCCATTTTCTTCTCTTAGTCCTCTTCCTCTTCCTCCTCTTCTTCATGCTCTTGATCTTTCATAGGGAGGGGTCATTTCCACCATTCCTGGAGTGTGAAACCACCCGTATCTGCCGGCCGAGCCAGACAACAGAACTTTTCCAGCGGTCTTCAGAGCTTGCAGATTTCAGCGGTGACCTGATACCAGGATCCCTACATCTCTAAAGCGACATTCCCCCCTTCCTCTCTACGCTCCCTATTCCCCCCTTCCCCTCTACACTCCCACTGCAGCTCACAGACCTTCTCAGGAAATGCCATGCCTAGAGGGAAGCCTAGCTGGCACTCCACTGCAGGATGGAGAAGGGAGTGCGCAGGGGGGGCTTTGGAGCCTGCAGGGGAGCGGATGGGCTGAGGCACTTTAAATGCAGACACTGGAGGGTAGTTAAGAGGAGACAGCATTACCAATACAGAAGCCATGGACATGGAGGTGACTGGAGTGTCTGAGGCAGCACTGTCATGAACACGAAAGCAGAGGTCACCAACCGACCACAGAGCAGAAACGTGAACCCATAAGAAGAGATAATGTGGGTGTTCTTAAGCAGAAATCTTTCTCGAAAGCAGAAATCTCCATTTCTGCAATCCTTAATGTTCCAGCTCTATCTCAAAGCTGTCTCCCAGGCCCCCACTGCATCCTTCGAGGAATCCCATTCCTTCATTCTACTTTCGAGCAGTCACCCCAAACCATGAGTACTGAATGTACCCCTGCCCTGGATGGTTGCAGCCGACCCTCTCTGTGAAGAGTTTCAACCCCCTTTCTCTTCTCTGATGACCCTGTAGACCCCAGCTCAGACTCCCCCAGTATCAGAGTTAGCGATCTCCTTCCCACAGACACCCCCCTCCTGGGCAGTTTTCTGCATGATGGTGCCTCCTACAGTCAGAGCTGGGTGTATTATTTCCTTTCCTTCACTAAACATAACATAAGGGCAGAATTGCAAAGCATCACTTGGAGATCACAGCACCATAATGCATGGAACGTCCCATACTCATGAGCCAATTTCTGTGACTTACAATGAGAGATGAATAAAATCATGAGTCTATTCCAGCATTTTTCAACTTGTGGGTCAAGACCTGTTAGTGGGTCAAACGACATGGGGTTGCATATCAGATCTCCTGCATATCAGATATTTATATTATGACTCATAACAGTAGCAAAATTACAGTTTTGAAGTAGCAATGAAAATAATCATGTGGTTGGGGATCACCACAACACAAGGAACTGTTTTAAAGGAAGGTTAAGAACCACTGGCCTGTTTTTTATGTCATTTACTTTTTTGAGAGACAGGGTCTTATTATGCAGGCCTTGTCGTCCTGACAGATGCCACGTAACCCAGACTGGCTTTGAACTGGTGCCAATGCTCTTGCTGTGGCCTTCCATGTACTGGGATTACAGGTGTGCACCACCACACCCAGCTTCCTTATTAAAATTCATGTGTGCGTGCTTACAAATTGTTTCTATCATAGTGTGGAGAAAGCCTACACCTAAGGCTGAAACTGTGATGGATGCCATACTGCCAATAACCCGCATTGCAGGTAGCTCCGCCCTCCTTTGGAAGGACAGCCAACGAGTGGCCACCTATGGCTCAGGAGCTTGTCTTGAATGGGTTGTGTTCTATTCAATTTTTCCAAGACCTAAGCTGGAGAAGACAGATGGGTTCTTCCTTTCACCTACATCTCAGAAATCGCTAAAGGACTGAGCATTGTGAAGAAGATGCTGAGAAGCCAGCAGAGTAATGCTGACAGCTCGCTAATGGTGCTTAAAATGGTCGTGGGGGGGTGCTGTGCTAATTAATTCCTCTGTTGGACCTCAACACATTCCTCTACCTGCTTTATATAAAGAATCAAAGCGTTCACACCGGTTAGAAGACATGCTTCCAGCCCACTCTTTTGTGGAGGAGCACTTCCAACACACAGTTTTTCTTATCTTACCTCAGGTTTGGGGTGCTCACTCCTGGACACGTTGCACTGGTGCCCCTCACCCTGAGCATATTTCTGTTTCTTCATCCCACAGCCACAGCCTGTGGAACACATTGGCTGTGCCTTCTCCACACCCAGGATGGCTGGTTCTCAGAACTCATGGGGATGTTAGTTTCTAACTCAAGTGCATGTGGGAGAGAATACGACCACCAGTTTTATTCAAATGACCATTCCCAAGATGAACTAATTACCACCTTGGGTCTTGTCAATGCAGTCTGAATTTTCTAGTGACTCAGTAATCACCTACCCCGAGTTTTCCGAGAATAGAAGGGTGGTCACATCTCAGGCCTGAAACTTGCCTGAGGATGTCACTGAGCTTCCATGTATCGGTTCCTTCAGCCATGAGACAAGTGACAATGTCTCTCCTGTAAAGTGATTGGAGAGAATAATAAACCTAACCTTTGCTCACTTAGCCGCTTATGTCTCTTGTGATGACCATGGGTTGTGACATCATCCATGAGGCCAGCTCTGTCCTTGGATCATGTCAGTTGACTAGGAAACATTCTGTGAGGGATAAGGAGCTCAGTACCTGGTACTGGATACGGACATAGTGTAAATTATCACACCTATGGCAGGCTAACTCAGGTTTCTGTTTCTAATTTTAGGTAGACTTTTTCCTTGTCTTTGAGCATATGTGCGGGCTGGTCTCTGGTGGGCACAGGTATTTCCCACTGATAGAAAAGATGGAAACAAATACAATCTCACAGCTCAGCTATTCACTTGGTGGTGTGATTGACAGGAGTTTTGTCACAAATATGAAAATCTGCATCTCTTTCTTCCTCGGAGGGCACTTCAGGGTTCTAGTTTCATGCAGTATGACTTGCACCGAAGATAAAGGGATCTTGTGTCCTCACTGACTGTGCCTCAGAGCTGGCCGCTGCATCATCAGCTTGGATGAAAGACGCAGCTGGGTCGGCGGCACCCACAAACACCCTGCCTATCAAGCCAGCAGAAATCCTGTATGCCAGGGCTGATCTTCACCAATGTGACAACAATTCCACAGACATTTATTGAGCTCCTGCCGAGGGGAGAATTCAGTGAATGCAGTGACTGTCCTGTGGACAGGTGTGGCAAGAACTCTTGTTTAATTGATGGGTGGAGGAAGGAAGGAAGACAGGTCTGTATACTGTGATTTCACTGAGGAATCCATAATGTCTTCTCAATCAAAGCCAGAAGATGGAAGATAAACCCCCAGCTGCTGAAAATGAGACCCAGAACACGAGCCCGGGTGAGCGGTTAATGGTTTGCTAACTAAAACCTGAACATTCTCCCAGACAACTACATCTCAGGAGGACCTTCTGCAGCAGCACCAGGGACACCGTCATCTTCACAGAGCTAATGGATAATACTCAGTCTGCAAAAGGTCACTTGATTGAGGAGAGAGAAGCTTGTACAGGCAGTCACGGAAAAGACGCTTTCAAATGCAGAGGAGGGAGAGCAGCCTTGTGGCGTAAGGAACATTCACCATAGATGATGAAGCAGAGGCAGAGGCGAGTGCTGGGAAATGTGGGCTGGAAACGGTACAAGGAAACAGCTTAACAGAAGGGCAGCGTGATGGCTTCCCACGGGCATCCTAAGGGATCCTTTGCTTGGCATCTCTTGGGAAGCCCCATCCCCTGTCTCCCAGATTTGAACTGTGTATGATTTGCATTCTGGAAGACTCTCTGGATCATTCTTAGACATGACATTTTGGGGAACTCTCAACCACCCAGGGAAGTAGGTCCAACTGTTGAGTAGCTCTTATGTGACACCATGACCACAGTACTGGACAGAAACTATTTAAGGGATGGATGATTCATCATGGCTCATGGTTTCAGAGGGTCGCAGCCCATCATGGCGGCTGCCATGGTAGGAGTGTGTGGTAGATGCTTCTTGTGTCATGAGAAACCAGGTACAGAAAGTGAAGGACTTAGAGACCAGGTAGAGCATTCATAGACCTGCCCTAATGACCTTCATCCACCAGTCAAGTCCCTGTAAGGCTCCATGGCTTTCCAAAATACACCATCAGTGGGGGGAACAAAGTGTTCAACATATAAGCCCATGAGGCAGCGTGTTGGATCAAACCGTAATGTGTCAGCAGTATTGAGGCTCAGAGAAATGAAGTGATCTGTCCAAGGTCATGTAGCATCTGAGTTCCAAGTTGTGACAAGCACAAACCTCAGACATTAAACTCTTATGCCTTTCCCCATTCTGAATTCAAGGCTGCAGGACAGAATGTGTGAAGGGGAAGTGTGGGGAGTGGCTTTGAAAGTGTGTCCTGATAATAATAGCAGTAGAGATCGATAAAGACAATGATAGGGTTTTTATATCTGTAGAAAGGAGCGAGAACACAGCACACTGGCTGCAGCAGACTTTATCAGGAGGCTCTGATTAATGAACAGAGCCTCACGCAGCCTCCCTAATCGACGCTGGAGATTTCCATCTCTGCGAAACAGTGCAGCAATGTGCTTGGGCATTGGTACCATTTCCATCCTGCCTGTGATCAGCTCATCTCTGTCTTAAAATTAAAAGGTCAATAAACAAATGCACGGAGGAAAGCAGAAAAGAGGCGAAGTTACAGGAGCTGCTGGGGCTGGGAGACGGCTCAGTGGATAAAACACTTGTGGCACAGGTGTGACGACCTGAGTTTGGTCCCGCAGCATCCGTATAAATGTGGAGTGGATGCATTGGNCCCAGCACTCAAGAGCCCAGATGGGAATCTTTGGAATGGGCTGGATAGCCAGGCTAGCCAAATTGATGATATCTGGATTCAAAGTGAGAGACCCTGCCTGAGCATGTAAGATGGAGAACACTCTAGGAAAATGTCTAATGTCTGTTGACCTCCGACCTCCACAAACTCATTCACACATGTAAATGCACACCTACACCTACACATATGAATATGAACACAAACACACACACATCATATACATACATCACACACATATACATCACATACATATATCACACCACACATACACACATCATACATACAATTACACACACATCACAATACATCTCTCTCTCTTTCACACACACACACACACACACACACACACACACACGACTTACCCTCCAAAGCAGCTATAGATCAGCCATGGGAATGCCCTCAGAATGGTACTGAACTTGGAGACAGAGCCTATACCCCCAAAAGCCAAGTTCAACCATTCTTTCTTCAAAATAATTGTTGAAGACAACAAAATTAATAGCGAAAGGCAGGAAGGGGAGATTTATTTGGTGTGATCACACTAGGAAGAGGGACAAAGAGGTCTGTATGCAGGGAACTGGAGATAGATTGCATGGAGGACTAGGTCTGTGCACATCTAAATGGTCCCCATCAGAGGCCATCCTACCCAGGAGGGACCCTCCATTGTCTGGATGTCAACCTCATGCTGGAAGGTGGACTGCTGAGTTGTTTGAACTGTGGGAAATCTCTTTCCAGAAGCCAAGTTCCCTCCTAGCTGAAGTCCTTCCCTCCCCCCAGTAGGAGATTCCGGGCGAAATTCCCATTTCTTGGGGTTCACTGTGTCACCAGCCTGATAGCCAGATTGAGAGACACAGGTGTCTCTTTAGAAGATCTTTGTTTCTGTCAGGCTGTTTACAAGAACAGGGTGAGAGCCCTTGTTTGAGTAAGTTAGCTGTAGGTAGCTGGACCTGGGAATGATGGAACACAACCAAGGTTAAACACCCAAGGTCATGAGTCTGTGTGAACCAGGAGGACTGCTCTCAGCTCCACCTGCCTCCCACCCAAAGTCTCCATGGGGAGGAGATGACCAGGCTGCACTAACTTTTCCATAGCCCTCAGTGTTGTGCCCAACCTATGAAGGTTTTGGCCCACCTGGCAGGAGGAATGGCAACCTCTGGTATTTCTGTCTCTCACTCCTTCACCTCATGTGCTGCCAGCCGCTGACACCCCTCTTGTAAGGTCTTTTTATTGACTCGGGTGTTTGCTTCCAGTTCCTCCCCAGTGGGCTGTAGTTCCACACGGCCAGAGCCTCTCCTTTGTCTCTGTTTGTGTCCCATAAAGCTACGCCTGGGACATTGTGGGTGCTGCACAAACATTTTCTGAATGGAGCAATGCTAGAACAATAGCCTCCTCCATTCCGGGATGTAGCTTTATTCCCAGTTCTGACTGCCTCTGTTTGGTGATGGCCTTACAAACAGAACCTGTGTTCTGAAGTTTGGGTCAACACACAAGCATTGCATATTTATTTGGCTCCGTATAATATACAGCTTGTGTCTACAGTGCATATCGATCAAAAGAGAGCAATGAACATTTCTGTCTCTTTATCATATTTTTATGCTTGGCTTCTCTCTTTAAAAGAAACTCAGGCATAGGAGCACATGCCTGTTACCCCAGCACTTGGAAGGCTGAAGCAGGGGGATGACACATTTGAGACTGACTATATTATAAGACTCTGTCTCCAACAATTTAAAAAAATGTCTATAGCTTTAAACTTCTGTCTTAGGGTTTCTATTGCTGTAAAGAGACATCCTGACTCTTATAAAGGAAAATGTGTAACTCGAGCTGGCTTACACTTGCAAAGGTTTAGTCCACTATCATCATAATGGGGAGCGCAGGGACTTTGCAGGCAGACATGGCAGCAGGAAGTGAACTGGTTTAAGTTTCGGAGACCTCAATGCCCACCTCCTAGTGACACACTTCCTCATCTCCTTCACACCTACTATAACAAGGACACACCCCTAGTGGTGCCACCCCCTAGAGAGGTGGTTGGAGTAGGGCTGGCCCCCATCGACTCTTGTATCTGAATAACTGGTCATAGGAGGCAGCACTTGTTGGAGTGGGTGTGGCCTTGCTGAAGGAATGTGCCACCGTGGAGAAGGGCTTTGAGGTCTCCCATGCTTAAACTATGTCCACTTTGGTTCATAGTTGCTTCTGTTGCCTGCAGATCAAGATGTAGGACTTTCAGCTCCTCCTCCAGAGCCGTGTCTGCCTGCACACCACCACGATTCCCACCATGATAACAACGGACTGAAGCTCTGAAACTGTAAGCCAGCCCCACTTAAATGTCTTCCTTTCTAAGAGCTGTGTCCGTCGTGGTAGCTCTTCACAGCAGTAGAAACCCTAAGACACCTATGGACCAAGTATGCAAACACATGAGTTTATGGGGGCCATTCCTATTCACACCACCATCATCACCACATACACACACACATACACACACACACACATGCCCTCCACACCACACACACACATGCACACACACACACCCTCCACACCACACACATACACACATGAACACGCACACACACACATACACACACACCCTCCACACCACACACACATGCACACACACATACCCTCCACACCACACACACACACATGCACACACACACATACACACACACATACCCTCCACACCACACACACACATGCACACACACACATACACGCACACACACATACACACTCACAAATTCTGTTTTCTCCAGTTCAATCTTTGAGCAGCTTTCTTCTTATTCTTAAAATATTATGCAAAGCTGACTGCGGTTTTCGACTTCTATCTGGGTGTTAGACAGTCTTCCTGCAGAGGGACAGCAACCCCCCCACACACACGCACACATACAGACTTTCAGAGTTTTCCTCACATATCTCCTAACCCCAGCATGAGTTGCTTCCTTCCTTGATCTTCGCCAAGTTCCCTTTGACATTGACTGAAACACTGTGACTACCTCTCTAGGATCTGTAGGCTCAGCTCCTGCCCCACAAACTTCCACACCATCCTGCATCTAGCCTCCGTCAACATCTGTCTTCCCCACAGATTCCACTTTGTGAAGTCAACAAAAGCAGGGCCTGGGTTTTCTCCCGACTGCTGAATTCCCAGAGCTAAACATGGTGCCAGAGAGTGGGTGCTTTGTAAATACTGCTTTTGTGAATAAATTCATGCCTGGATAGCGAGTCCATGGATAAATCCCACTGAAATCACTTCAAACACAGATTCTCAACTCCCCAGGTGGCTATTGGAGATAGAGGAGTTCAGGTCTCCGGGAAGTGAGAAAGCCTGCCTCATTCCCATTTATTCTCTAAGTCCGGTCTCCCAATGAGCCAATCAGGTCCTTTGCCTATCACCACAGACTCCAGCCCTGACTCAGGGGAGCCAAGGCCATTAGCAAACACATATGGTACACACCATACATGGCAAACACTTTGAGACCCGGCTTTTTTTTCTTTTTAGTATTCAAGCCTCTAGCTAAGAAACAATAAGTTGTTCTAGGAAGTGAATAATAGCAAACAACTCAGCCTATAGAATGAGAGCAAAATTTGAAGCAGTCGAGAGAATTGTGCTGAAATTGCAAAGCCAAGAGGCTAAGGGGAGGAGGGCAGCCAGCTTCATATTCACATAGCGCCCCAGCACTGGCCTTGAGGCCACAGGGGGAAGAGAGAGGGGCTGAGCATGGGAGAAAAAAACACACGGAGACCTTTTATTGCTTTTGTTTAAGTCTAATTACAGAAATCATAAACACATGCAGAAATCTTCCATAATTAACCACCCAGAGATAATGATGTTTAACATTTAGCTGTATGCCCTTTCAGCGCTCAGAAAGATGGGCTTCAGGGCACCTTATTATCTCACATCCAGCCGCCGTCAGCCAACAATATAGCCCAGCTATAACGAAGCTGGGAAGTTCGTGGCGTGATTCTAGGATGTGGGTTAACTGTTCATTGTTCATTGACTCAGTGATTCTTAGCAAGGTGCTTAAGCCTTGACTTCCACATCTATAAGCCAGGGACAAAAGCATACTAACCCCTCTCTGCCAGAATTGGGGACAGCTCAGTCAGGAAAGTCTGCACTGCGCAAGCCCGAGGGCCTGATTCAAACCTTGAGACCCAGGTAAGCATCTGAACCTGGTGCCATGGCCACAGGGATGCAGAGGCACCTGAGGGGCATTCGGTCTAGTTTACCTAATTGGTGAGATGCAGGCCTGCTGGTGATGTTGGCTCCTTAAACAAGCTGGATGGCAGGCGCCTACGGACAACACCTGAGGCTTCCACACACATGGGCATTCACGCTCACACACAGACACACCTGAATAAAAGTATGTAATAAACCTGATGTATAAAAGATGAACAGGCAGTGTCATTATGGCTAGCCTAAGATCTCTCATGTCTGTGTAATAGCAGCAGCAACTAAGTTTCCAAACTTCTATTATGGCTCAAAAAAAAAAGTGAGTCTCCTAGCCTCTCCCACAGCACAGGTTTCAATGCAGACCCCAAACAATAAGCCCTGATAAGATCACTTGACCCATCTGTGCCTTCAATGGGCCTGCGTATGGGGGCTGGGTCTATCCAAGAGCAACACTCATTGTGAATGATGGCCCAGGGGTCTGTGGAAGGGGACTCACACATTTCCTGGGGAGCTGAAAGTGTTAAATGCAGATTGATTAGAAACGATTCATTACCAAAAATTTTGTGTACAAAAGGTCTCTGGTGACTTCCTAATTTAAATGTCACCCTTGTACTGAGAATGCAGAGGACGAATTATCAGGACTCTCCAACTTGCGCCTGTGACATTATATCATTGCATAACACAGCCCAGATTCACAGAGACCAGCCTATGCTTCGGGGGCCTGAGTTTCTCCGTCACTGAACTTTTTAGAGAATGATCATTTGTTTGACTGGGGGAGAGATTTTTGTTTATCATGCTCAGGTAACTAATTTATATAAAATTAGATCCTTCTAAGTAGAGATAGCACAAACGACAGCAAACGTAATTGGATCCCTCTTGGATGATTTAGGAGACACTTCTAAATGTCACTCCTCTTTATTCAAGACTGCAAAAAAGTATCTGATAATAAAATTAAAGTCTTCCATTTGCTCATTAAACCAGCTTTGGGGTGTTACCTGTCTATGGGACCCAGGCCAGGCATAAGCATCACACCTAGTTTCTCAAGCTATTTATCAGAATCTTTGGCGTCCCAGTTCAGCCTCATTCTACCTGTTCTGGGGTAGAACACATCTGTACTGAACTGGTTACATCTAGAGCCGCTCCCTTCACTCAGGATGCCAACGTGGTCACAGAAAACAGAAAAGGACGGCACTTTCGCATTTTATATTTATGTCTTATGTAATTCCAAATCTCACCAAGCGATGGAATGTGATCACTCGTGTCTTGTAGCTATCACAAATGTCATGTCCTTAACGAAGATGCCGAGCATTACTGAGGAAGTGCCTGAGAGAATGAAGAGCTAAAACTTTACTTCTGGAGAGCTCCCAAATATTCTAGCCCTTTCTCTTTAACACGGTGGGGCCCGTGAGTCTCGACAGTGCCCCCACGAGGCACCAGAGGCTAAACAATGAAAAGCCTAGTACCAGAAATACTTCCTTGGAGTTGTTCAGTGTGGTCCCATACATTCCCTAACAGTACAGGGTGCTGCTGTTGTTCTTGGTCACCCACCCTCCAGAACCCACTAGTAAGAGCCTACTGCTGACTGCTCTATGTATTCAAGTCTTAGAACATGGAGAGATCAGGCTAGCCCTGACCTGAAGCTTCATCTGTACCAATTAGTTTTCATGGCATTGAAGGGGCCATGCACACTACTAAAGGAGAAAAGTATTCATAAGCCACGCCTTGCTGTGAACTCTATGAGCTACAACAATGGTTGACCCGGCAAGACATAGTTGCTTGCGGCATGAACATCATTAGAGTAACCAACCATTTTCTGTTTGGATTTAAGTGCCACTCCACGAGACGAAACCTATACCTGGCACCATTGTTGGGCCAAGAACCGATGGCTAGATGGTCATGGGCCCTAAGAGAGAATCTACTACTATTATCTTGTTAAGGGAACATAAAAGCCAACTCCTACTGGCTTCTCATTACACCCATGCATCAACCTTATAAAAGAAGCTTCTACTTGCAATAGATAGTTATTAACACAGAAACTTACAATTGGCCAATGTGCAGACAACAAGAGACTACGGAGTGCTCGGCCCTAAATGTAAGGGGTGTACTGTATCCCCTCCTTCCAAGGCTCCCAAATCATTGTGGAAGAAGGGCCAGAAAGAGTGTCAAGCCAAGGTGGTGGGTGACTAGAAATATGCATTGGCCCTGACACGGCAGGGCAGCTGCACAGATCAGCTCACAGCATTTGGGACACATGTGACTGAACATATCAACTCAGCAATTGGGACAGCACTTGGCTGCACATGTGAACTCAGCAGTCATGATAGCATGTGGCTGCACATATAACTCAGTAGTTGGGACTGCATATGGCTGCACATATCACTCAGCAGTTGGAACAGCATGTACTGCACCAAACCTGTGTAAGCCCGAAGCAGACCAACTCCCAGAACAGAGAGAGGGTCTGAGAAGACAATGCTCTTCCTAGCCCTGGAGCTATTGACAATTGTTTAGTTGCCATGAAAGGGAGAGACAGTGATCTCTAAAAGTAGCACTTGATGAGGAGACTGTGGTTCACTGGAAGACCACACTCCCGAAATATGTTAGCAATACTAGTTGGTCTTCAAGGACTTTAAAAAAAAAGACACAAAGTTGGGTAGGTAGAGAAGAGGGTTGATCTGGGAGCAGTTAGGGAAGGAGGGGTGAATTATGCTGTACAGCACTCTCAAAGATACAATAAAATATTCCTGAAAGAGAAAATAATAATTAAACAGCAGCTAAACATACAGTTTAACTTTAAGCAGGGAAAAAGTCATGGAATTGGGCATTTCTTCAAAAGTTACACACATGGGGAAATGTACAGTGTTGATCACTAATAAAATCCAAATCAAAACCACACAAGATTTCAAATTCACCAGGATGGCTAGAACCCCAAAGTGAAAACCATCAGAGCCCAAGGAAGCCACAGGAAATCTGAAAAAGAGACTGGGCAGGCCGTGAGAGGACATGGCTGTAGGGCACATTCCATCAGTTAAAGGAAGGACTTCTACACAGCACAGCCAGTCTATTCTGGGACACATCACAAAGGACTGGAAATACACGTTCAGACAAGTCTGTGCCAGTATTCACAACACCATTATGTAGGCACTAAAGGCATAAACCACCCAAATTCCCATAAATGGTTGGCTGGATAAACCAAAATACTGTATTTCCATACAACTGAATATTATCAAACTATCAAAAATATGAAGGGTTGGTCCATGGTACAACACATGAACCCTGAAACTACCTTGTTAAATGAACAACAACAAAAAAAGACAACAGATATACTCATGGGATTATTTTGGTGGAAAGAAAGGGACCCACTGGGAGAGGCACATAAAAGAGGGAGAGTTGAGGGTAAATATAAGCAAATTAGGTGATATCGTATATGCTGTATGGAACTGTCACAGTGAAATGTATCATGTTGTATGATGAGCACACATGAATGCCTACCTAGTGTTTCCTCGACAGCTCATGACCGACCAGAGCTGGCAAATTTGTAGAAACAAAGCAGATGGGTGCTTGAGGGGCCTAGGAGTGGAGTTCTGCAAGGGTGTGTTCCATGGGAACAGGAGTCCTTTGGGGGTAATGAAACTCTCTGAGTATGGAGATCTCTGGATACACTTTAAGGTCTCAGATGAGTGAACTCTGTGTTGCGTGAAAATGAGCACAAGAGCATGAAGTGACAGCAGGCGCAGCGTGGCAGGGTAGACGTCCCTGGTCTGCAGCAACCACAGAAGGATCGTGAAGTCACAGCAGGTGCAGCGTGGCAGGGTAGATTTCCCTGGTCTGCAGAAGTCACAGCAGGCGCAGCGTGGCAGGGTAGACGTCCCTGGTCTGCAGAAGTCACAGCAGGCGCAGCATGGCAGGGTAGACTTCCCTGGTCTGCAGCAACCACAGAAGGTCTCAAGGCCAGTCAGGTGGCTGCAGACATCATCTGCTGACCTCTGGGGCTTTGCAGACACAGGTGCTCAGGGAGCGATGACCTGAGTGAAGGCTGCCGATCGGGTCATATGATTTCCCCAAGTGAGCTATGGCGCAGAGCGGAGGAAAAGAGTAGATGAAAGATAAGGTCACAGGCAGAGGCCAGAGACAAGGAGGAGAAAATCAAAACACCCTTTCCTCTCCTTGTCTCCAAAACCCAGGTGGCAGAGGATGGAAATAACGGATGTAGATTAAAACGTAATTTTTCCTTACAAGCTGCAGGGAGGCCAGGGGCTAGGGAGGCCGTAGGCCCCAGGGGAGATGCTGGGACGGCAGTAACTCACCAGCAGCCCCACACAAGAGCGTTGCTTATTAAAGGTCAAACGGAGCCAGCGGGGAAATGGTTGATGGAAGTAACAAAGGGGCACAGGGGTGCGGGAGCCACTGGGAGAGACAAGATAATCGACCCTCTACTTCTTAAAGTTGCAAACGTGGCAGAGGCCAGCCATTCAAGTGAGCGGATGATGGCTGGGTCCCCCAAGGGGAACGCTTGGGCTGGAAAGGACTGCTTTGTTCTCCATGACCCAGAGTTTTTCCTGGCCCTGTGCAGAGGTCAAACACTGGCTTGAATGAGAAACAATTGTGTGCAAGCCACTAAAACAGCATTGGAAACCCTCTGTCTGTGCTCGCCAGTTGAGGAACGGAGAGGCCAATGAACTATCACTGGTCACATGATGGAGGAATGAGGAAAGCTTCCATAGGTCCATGTTTAACTCATACATCATCACTGTCACCTCAGTCATCATGATAATCAATCATGATAATCCTTGTCACCAGCATCATACCATCACCAGCATCATCACCACTACTTATTGACCCGGCACCATTATTACCACCATTATCTCCCATTAACACCCTCACCATCACTACCAGCACCAGCACCACCATCATTACCACCACTAGCACCATCATCATGGGCTTCTATTAGCTGTCAAACATTGTGCACAGCTCACAGTTCCATTGAGTCCTCTGCACAACCTCCACAGAAGATCTATTATTGCCCCCATTTTATAGTGAAGAATGCTGAGATTAAGCTATTGACACAGCCATACCTGTCCACTGAAATACAGAGTTAGGGTTTGACACCCATGTCACCACCCTAAATTCTGTGCTTTGAACTGTCATACTCAGACACCTTCTACGATGACAAAATGATTAGTTAGTACCTACTATATGCCTGTTCATAAATACATTGTTGAGATTGATGCTAAGTAACTTTCTTTCAGGACCTCTCAGGACCTCAGCTACCTTGGCAGTCCCTTGGGGGAGCTGTCACTGACATCTTTACCTGGAAGGGTGGCTCACTGCCTTGAGAATCAAGTGATCCCACTAGGATCTATTTGCATATTCAAATAAATCTCCCCACAGGAAATGGAAATTGTCTTTTGATTTGCGCGTCTACTCTACAGTGCGTTCTCATCACAGACAGGCACGTATTTCTGAGCTGAGGCCAGAACAGGCCATTTCATCCATCACTGGTCCTGGAGCAAAGCAAAGGTGAGGACCTTGTTGGGCGGGGGTGAGAGAGAGTGGAAAGTCCAAGCTAGCTCAGTGCAGGCTCTAGCTCGGAGGCCCAAGCACCGAGCTTCCAATGAGACCCCATGAACAAATAACAGTTGCCTCTCGCTAATCCCAGGCTCACTCCTGAGACACTAAGATGATGTGTTTATATATTCATAGCTCTCTGTGTGTGTGTGTGTGTCCCTCTGTCTCTGTCCTTCTGTCTTTGTCTCTCTTTCTCCCTTATTCCCTCTTTTTCTTTCTCTTTCTCTCTGCCTCTCTCTCTCTCTCTCTCTCTCTCTATCTCTCTCTCTCTCACACACACACACANTCTCTCTCTCTCTCTCACACACACACACACACACATGAGGTGTTATTTTCATCATAACTCATGGGTGAACAGGCTCATTTATAGCCTTCATTTGGGCTCCCACCTACCAACCATTACTTACATTGGGTTCTGATTTGATAGAGTCCAAAATAGGCCCCCAAACACAGCATTTATCGGGAATCTATTTCCCACTGAAAGTTTAGCATTCAGAGTTCACGAGAAGAAGCTACATGAGAGACTTGTCCCAGGCCTGCGACCTTACTCAGTCATGAGGCTGATTAAGTGGTTTCTGCTGTCTGTCATCTGATGCTGGACTTTGGTAACATGTACTGTACAGGCGAGACAGGCAAAGGCATTTATCAGGTACTCCGTCCTGGGTTCAGTGTCCACTTGCAATCTCAGCCACTAAAGCTGGCAATGGGGCATTATAGTCAGTGGGATTGCACACTGCATAATTCCAGAGTCAGTGGGATTGCACACTGCATAATTTCAGAGTCAGTGGGATTGCACACTGCATAATTCCAGAGTCAGTGGGATTGCACACTGCATAATTTCAGAGTCAGTGGGATTGTACACTGCATAATTCCAGAGTCAGTGGGATTGTACACTGCATAATTCCAGAGTCAGTGGGATTGCACACTGCATAATTTCAGAGTCAGTGGGATTGCACACTGCATAATTTCAGAGTCAGTGGGATTGCACAC
>LOEQ01003777.1:194352-204892 GCA_001685075.1 Bramus lutescens
CTATCTATCTATCATCTATCTATCTATCTATCATCATCATCATCATCATCATCTCCTGAGCACCTATTATGTAGTCATTTTCCCATGTAGTCCCATGGCTTTCAAGAGCATCTACATACTAAAGATTACAAAACATCTTCAGTTTCAACTCATCCTCTGGCCTCAGCACATATACCTCACCGCACCATTAAGATCTCCACTTTGGACTCTGTGGTAATTCGAATGAAAAAGGCCCCAATATGCTATATGCTGTAAGGAGTGGTCTTATTTCAAAGGGTTAGGAGTAGGTGTGGCCTTATGTGACACACCTGGAGGAAGTGTGTCACTTAGGGAGAGCTTTGAGGTTTCAGAAGCTCAAGTTGGGTCCAGTGTCATTCTCTCTTCCTGCTGCCTTCCAATCCAGATAACAACCTTCCAGTTCCTTCTCCAGCACCATTCTGTCTACACACCTCCATGATGACAATGGATTAAATCTCTGAAACAGTAAGCCAGCCCCAGTTAAATGTTTTCCATTATAAGAGTTGCTACCGTCATGGTTTCTCTTCACATCAATAAAACCTTAAAACAGACTCCAACAGAGATCTTAAACTTAAAACCAAACATCTCATTCTCCCCCATCGTCCTTTCAATCTCCACTGTGGGACCACTTGGTTGTTCAGCCATCTTTAACTAAGTCCCTTCCTCACCCCCAGAGCCCACCTTTCAGCATCTAAAAGGCTCAACCCTCAAGGTCTACCCTCAACTCTGATCCCTGCTCACTGGCTCCTCCATTACCAGCTCCTGCACCATGGCTCTGACCTAAGCCACCATCATCTGTCTCCCCACATAATCCTCCTACCCTGCAAGCCCGACTTCTGGCTGTTCTTCTTGCCCCATCCCCAGTGGTCTGCATACTGAGGCAGAAAAGAACCTTCTGCTTTCAGCCTTCTCAGAAGCTACCCTCATCCACCATCTCAGCATCCCACTGTGCCTTTAACATCCTACAGAATCTAACTCCAGGCTTCCTGTTTAGCCACCTGTGCTGGGGATTGACGTCCCCATTAGCAAACACCTTCCCATCTGCCTAGTGTTGAACTTGTCACTGGTCCATTTCTGGCTTGGATAGTCACACTAGACACTGTTCTCTACTTCAGAGCCTTGCTCTGGTGGTCACCTCCTCAAGGACATTTATAGCAGTGCCACACGAAATGCATGCTTCTTCTCCTACTGGGAATCTAGGTTCATATCTGTAGCTATAGATAGATGTGAGGGTATGCGTGGGAAGAAGCAGAGTGAAGACAGGTGGGTGGAGAGAGAGTTATGAGGAAAAGTACAGATGTCACATATTCTATCATGTGTGGACCATAGAGTCAAGTGATATATATGTGGATATATTCATGTGTATACACATATGACATATATGTGACCTATGAACCTAAATATGGCAATATATGTGTATATATACACATGTGTGGGCATACATGTGAATGTATATGTGTATGTATTATATATACATACATCATGTACTATGTCAAGTATGTATATATCTTATATTCTGTGTAGATAATGTATATAGAAGAGTGAGTGGACCAAGAAGGGAAGGTGGAACCAGGAAGTTTGATGGATGGTAAAACAGAACAAAACACAATGACACATATGGAACATGTCATGAAGAGTCTATGAGTTTCTGCACTCACATTAAAACATTGTGAAGCTGGAAACAGAGCCTTACCACGGCTCCCAGTGTCTGCAGATGTCGTCTTGCTCTGCTCACTGACGGCCCCTCCTTGTATTTCACAGCCGCAATGGATCCATCTGCATTTTCATTTATTTATGCTCTGTCTCTTCCCAGTGCAGGTAGGCTTCAGGCAGCCTTTGCGCCACTGCGTCCCTTGTGTTTAGACCGGTCTGAAGAGGACTAGATACTCAGTCTTCTTGTTATGTAAATGGGTGGGTTGTCTGCTGCTGCTCAGTTCAGTTCCGTATTAATCTGGATTACAAGAGCCATGGTCTATCCATTAGATGCCCTCCTTAGCATGGCATCTCGCTTTTTGGCAAATACTTCCAACAACTGCTTGTCATCATAGGTCTTGTTAAGGAAATAACGATCTGTTTACATCAAGGAAGTCTATACATTCTTGGTCCGTTTTCATTAAAAAGCCATGGTGCTTATGGAAAGGAACTCAGGGATATGCCCCAAAATGAGATAATTTTTTAAATTATAAAATGGTGACTGAAATTTCTTTTCTTCTTTAGCTAGACTGCATATCCTTGTCTGTCTGAGGCAAAAACAAACAAACAAACAAAAACAACAAACAAACAAACAAAAACCCTACTATTACTTTTATAATGAGAATTGAATAGGAAAAAGATAGCACCTGCTTAGAGGTAAATAAACAACCACAGCCCCAAGCATTCAGTACTCTGGGTGATGCGATCTTAGTTCTACCCCTTAGCTTGCCCACAAGCAAGTTGCAGACACAGCCATGAAACACAGGAGCATCCTCTCCTTCCTAGCTAAAGGGTGGTGGGGCTCAGAGGTCAGTGTCACAGTTCAGCTTCTTGCAAACAGCAACGGCAGCCAGTTCTGGGGATTGGTAGGCTAGCAAGTCTTTTCTAGGGCATCCAGGAGTATAATGGAACCTGCTCCTTCTCAGTCAAGATATCTGCATTTCCTTATTCATCCCTAGGGAGTGTCGAGCCTTGGAAATGTGGACCCTGTAGGGAGGTCAGTAGAGTGACCTGTGCTTCATTTTCTAGTCCACTGGAGTCCTGCATGACCATTGTCTAAATGACCACCCACAGTTTGCATGCAAGACCTAATGTCCTGGCACACTGCTCTGGGGCAGCCTACCCCAGCAAGAACTAAAAGCAGGAGATGGAGCCAGATTCAACCCCCTCCTCTCCTCTTTCCAGCCACAGACTACCAGTCCTTCCTACAACCTACTCAAACACCTCCAACAAACACGTCCATGCTGGCAAGCCAGGCTCCACTTGCATCCTGGCAATTTCCCATTAAAAGTGAAAGCGCTTCTGGGAGTCTGTGATATTTTGCCCAAATCTGAGCTGAATGCTGCAGACCCAGGCAGACAGAGGAGCTGGCTCATTAACCCTGCCTGATGTCTCCTAACACAGGCTCAGGGAAGAAGGTTCATTGGGCAGCCATCAAATGAGACCTCGACCAGCCTCCTTCTGCCTACACGGCCTCAGTTTCCCCATCTGTAAACCCAAGAGCCTAAACAGGGAAGCAGAGAGTTCTGTATTTCACACACATCCTTTGGTGCTACCCTGTTTGAAATTCAAAAGTAAATTAGTGCAGACTTTGATCTTGTAAGTAGTGGGAGACCCAGGCTCCTTCTCATTACTTTGAGGACCCCTAGGGATAAGAAGGGGCCTTCTATTTCTCCAGCTTGGGGTATTTGACTTGTTAGATGGTTTAGATTGTGGACCATCAGACCAGCATCCCACCTGCTCTTTTCTTTGCCCATATTTTGTGTTCTTATTCAGGACCCCACCCCTCACCCTTCAGTCCCCAAAATACCACCAACAAGAGTCTCACTCCGTGAAACAGATTTTTCTTGTCAGCCTGAGTCTGCAGTCTGTATCCTGTGGTGAAGCAATGTACTTAAGTCAGAAGTGAAGTATCCTGGGCTTTGACATCTTTACCTATTTCTCCCATCAAGAATCTTCCCACCACCTCCCCTTTCCCATAAGCTCCTTTTTCTTTCTCTCCTGTTGATCCACAACCTTGATTCTTATGATTTATGTAGAACAGCTTGCCTTTCACTTTATTTGGCTATTTTAATAGCTTATATTCTCCCACATTTTAACACCCAAAGCAGCCCACAAAATATGGTTAAGGCAAAAACCATTTCTTTTTTCTTTTTTTCAAGACAGGGTTTCTCTGTAGCTTTGGAGCTTGTCCTGAAACTCGCTCTGTAGACCAGGTTAGCCTCAACTCACAGAGATCCACCTGCCACTGTCTCCCGAGCACCAGGATAAAAGGTGTGTGCCACCACCGCCTGGCCCACAAGGACAATTATTTAATAGAACTTCTGATACAAATCATTAACAGCTTTGTTGAACCCCTATTTATATATCAGACATGGATCTCTACTTCTGTGCCAGAAACAGACATCACTAATCAATCACACTGCTCATCACCATGAATAGGGTTTCATTCCCAGCAGACAGATGTAAGCAGATCACCAACTGATAATAGCTGTTGTGATGAGTGTAATCTCTTTGCAATCTCTGATCCCTGATGACATCAGATTCCATCTCATCTTGATTTATTAACATGATTATAAAAAATAAAATCTCTCATAAATTCTAATGAAGGGACTATTAATCATTTGCATAGAAAAGGTTCAGATGGCTCAGACAGTAAAGCATTAGCTATGCAAACCTGAGTATCAGAGTTCAGATCCCTAGGCCCCACAAATGGTGCTTCCTGTAATTCCAGCCTGGGGAGCATAGACAGGAAATCCTCTGAGCAAGTCAGACGGCCAGGCTCGCTGAATGATGAGCTCTGGGGTCAGGGAGAGATGTTGCCTTGACGTGTTCAAGGCGGAAAGCAATCGAGGAAGCCATCTGGTATCAACCTGAGGTCTCCACGTGTATGTGCACATGCATGAACATGCACTGGAACACATCTATGCACCAGTGCAGCTGTAAACACACATACACATGCACAGACCCCCCNACATACATATAAGTAAATATATAGATGGAGATGAAAATAACAAATCCAGACTGTCAGGGCAGACGCAGCCTTCACTCCGGTTCCTCTCCCCACCCTTGGCTCTAACAGTCTGCGGCAGACTCTAACATAACCCACGTTTGATCACACCTTTGGCTTAAAATAGGAAAGGGTATGTTCATATAAGAATATCATGACTTCATCCTCTGCTCAAAATATTCTCCCTGGTTCTTCTTGCCTTGACTTCCCCCCACTCAACCTTTAAGGCTCAGCTGGGGAGACTTTCTCCAAGCAGCCTCCTCTCTGACATCCTCCGTCTCCTCTCACATGCACATGTAGAGGGCCACACGTGTTTCTTTACCACCTTTACCCTCATTTCATTGTGTTACTTCGTTTACCGTCTACAACTCAACTAAATTCCAGCCCTAGCAACAGATGTACCCACACATAGTAGCTGTGTAGTAAGTGGTTGCTAAATGATCCATTGGTGTCTAGCTTGCTAATCAATAGTTGCTTTCTACAGAGTTTGTGAGACCTAGCTTTAACAAACTGCCTGGCACCTAGAAAGTTCTTTGTAAAGAAAAGCAGTAGTTTCGCAGCTGGAGGGCTGTATGACCTGTACTTATATCGCCACATTTAATCCTCATAAGAACATATGCAAAGACGCCATGATTGTTCCCAGCGGAGAGATGAGGATACTGAGGCTCCGAGAAGGGATGAAAGCTTTTTTAGTGTTAAGTGACATCTGTGATGGACACATTGTTCACAGCCTGTGAGCTGTCCAAGGGAGCACAGGAACAACCATTAGTATTGGGACTTGAAGGTAAGCGAGGTTTCCCCCTGGTGGGAAGTCAGGGATAGCAGAGCCAGGGCTCTGAGCCTTGGAGTCTGCCCATCTTCAGTCTTTCTCAGGGCATCGTCAGCATCCACAGCTTTTGCAAAGGAAGGAAGGATACTTTCCCAGTCTCTGTGACACACACACGTATGCACACATGCACACAAACACACACACATGCATGCACTCACACACATCTGTACACACACAAACACACATGTGCACATGCACTAAAGCACACACTCACACACACACACACACACACACACATACCAGTGGGAGAAATGTTGCCTCTGTGGTTGCTATGGATGAGACAAAAACCTCACCAGCACAGCACTTGGTGTGCTGTTTAACTTTCTAGGCAGTAACTCAGAAATATTGAGGACAAAATATTCTCCTTCCTCTCTCTCTCTCTCTCTCTCTCTCTCTCTCTCTCTCTCTCTCTCCCTTCTCTTTCTCTCTCAAACACATGAATGTGCATGCACACTCATGTAAGCATGGACGTGTGTGAACACACACAAGCACACACACACGTATCTGTCAATTCTTATAAAGATTTTTTTAAGTGAGAAAAAATATAGCTAAGGATTTCTGGAACTGAGGAGATGGATCCGTGGGGTAAAGTGCATGCCACATGAGCCTGAGGATGTGGGTTCCAATTCCCAAGATTCACATAAAAACTGGGTGTGGCCGATCAATCCCAGTGTATCCCTACAGGTGGGAGGCAGGCATTGGAGCTTCGTTGGAGGCTGGTGGGCCAGCTAGCAGACTGTCTACTGTGAGCACAGAAGAGGCTATCTCAAACAGGACAAAAGGGAGGACCAACAGCAGAGGTTGACCTCTCACCTCCATGGGTGAGCAACAGGTGTGAATGCACACTACACACACACACCCACACTTGCTATAAAATAAAAACAAGAGAAAAATATTTCTGTTCAATGAGTATGTGTGTTTTGCGGTAGGAAAGAAATTTCTCCTATTGCCTGAAAACAAAGAGAAATTATTGGGTACAATTAATTGTTCAAACTGCCCAGGATTTGAAAGTAGAGTGAGTAACCAGATTCCGCTTGGAGAGCTGTGCTCATTAGCTCAGAGAAAGGAACCATTTCCTATGTGTGATTAACTCGCCACCATCAGCGATTTACACAGCAGATGATCAAAGAATCTGTTACCCACAGACGGGCTGAGTACCAGTCCATTCAGCCCACACAGGACAGTTCTGTCTGTGCTGTTCCGGGGGGGAGGGGTCTGTGGTTAATGTCTTGACCCAAGAAGATACTGTTTGTCTTTGGCACAGCTCTCCCAGGGCTTCTCAAATGAAGCTCAGGGAGCCACACGACTTCGCTGGACTTTGTGGCTGAGGTGGACCTTGCATCAGGCTGTCTTTGGTCTCCACAACTCTCTTGTTATTGCTTCAAGGGACAGAGCAAGTCTGGATTATAACACCATGCACGAGCAGGCTGAAGCCCAACCAAGAGAGTCCTCAGAACTAAAAGAGAGAGTCACAACCCAGACTGTGAGATAGATCTTTGGAGATGTGTTCAGGACGTATTGAACATATACCATGATGCTGCTAACTGAGCATGGTCTGGTCTCATCTCCCCATGCTGGACAGAAAGTACCTTCCTAAGGACCAAATGGTTTCCTTCAGCGCTAGTGAGCAGGTGGAAATCTAAGCAACTCCTCAATACCATTTCCTTCTGCAAAAGGCTAAAGATACTGAGGATGCAAGGGTGGGAACAGAATCTCAAAATCAGTCACAATTAGGAACAACAAAGACCCAGTTCAATCAGAGCACTAGAGTCCAACCTGAAAGCCACCGCCTCCTACAGGGCTGTACAGATATTGCAAGTCAAACACAGACCTACTTAGAGGATGGGGAACCAGACTATTCAGAACAAAAGAACATCTCTGCACTCCATGGTGTTTAACCAGACAGTTCTGCATTTCTTACCAGGAGCCTGGTTTCATCGGGAAGAGCATATTACTTCAGATGCCTTAGGGACAGGCTAGCAATCATGAAGGGACAAAGAAATACAAGGAGAGAAGATGAAGACGCCAGGGCCCCTTTCTGGGCCAGGGTCGATCTGTGATAGATTTTTCACTAAGGGCTCATAAACAGGAGAGGTTTCCATATAACCAAACTTACTTGATTGCTAAAATGGCCTGTACTGTAAAATGATACACTTCTTCCTCCTCTTGTGTATTGAAATCGGCTTCTTTTATGAAAGGATGGCATTGACAAGCCCTGTTCTTTTCAAAGTCATGTTGGCAAAGTCAGAAGTTGGCCAACTACTGTTCTCTATTGGAATAGTTTGCTATTGGAATTCTCCTTTAATCTTTTCTTCCTGAATGTCACCAGTCCACAAACTGTCCCAATCGGGCGGCCAGTGCTAGAAATGAAGACCAAGCAGAAAAAGGTCTGTGCCAGCGCAGCAAGGGGCATACATCTTCTTCCCACTTGAATGGGATCAGAAAAAGGTTTCAATGGTGTTGACATTTGGATTAAGGCTTTAAAGATGGAGGCGCTTTTATCGCATAGAGATCAAGGTAAATTTGAGAAGCCATTCCAAGTGGAAGACATGACCAGAACAAAAGTGCAGGGTGAGAACAGAGCCTCAAAAATCAGTCAAACTCAGAACAGCAAAGACCTATATTAACCAGAGCAGTGGATTTCAACCCGGCAGTCACTGCCTCCTATAGGGCTATAGGCGTATTGCAAGGTAAATATGAAATCTTGTTTTAAGAATAGCTAGTTACTTCTCAAAGGCATTATGGCTCTACTTATCCACCAGCATTCCTGAATTCAGAAACGCATTTAGCCAACTGATCATCTTTGAAACAGTGACTAATAAGAGAATCAAGAGGGCCAGAACTGTCAAGGGAGGAAGTCTATACACTCATTGTTAAAAGTACTTCTGAGAAAACAGTTATGAGCACCAACTGTATACAATGTGCAAAGTAATATAAGAATAATTTATGGATTAGGATAAATGTTCCTTCTTGGCACAGAAGCGTTACAGTGTAGGTTCTTGTGGAATGGTAGGATTCTTGAAAGATCAAGATCCAGTAGGAACTTGGAGGTCCCCAAATTGACATTGCAGTGACTCTTCGGTGAATCTGGGTGTTGAAAATGCCATCCCCACTCTGTTGCACCCCCATTCAGCATCCCTCCCCATAGCAATGGACCAGGTTGATACAGCCAATTTTGATTCACTTCATTAGCCCAACACCAGACCTTGTCAATGTTGGCTGTTCTCACACACGCCGTAGAGAAGGCCCTCAGTCAAACAGGACCCATCTCACTGGCTCACTTCTCTCCCAGTACATCCTACATTCAGCAAGCAAGGGGCCTGAGGCTATAAGGGTCTCCAATTTCAGTAAGGATGCTGTTACCTCATCCTTACTCCAAGGCCATGGTTTTCGATGAACAACATGGGGTCAGGCCGTGGTCTTTGATGAACAACATGGGGTCAGGCCGTGGTCTTTGATGAACAACATGAGTCTTCCCAGTTTCCCAACATGGCCACTGCTGTCCACAGTCATACAGAGCACAGGCTCTGCGTGGGGCTTAAAATTTCCTTCTCCTACGACACAGCTTAGGGTCATATCCCTTTGTCTCAGCCCCTTTTCATGTTTCTATAGTAAACTCCTCAGAAAAAAATTGTCCTGAGGGCTGATGGAGTCGTCTAGGCTCCTAGGTCAAAGGTGGAGTGCATCAGGGCAGGAATTCCATCCACAGTTAGGAGGTGGGGTGTGCCAGACTCCGATGCTCAGCTCTCTTACTCATTTTTCTTCTGCTCAGGACTCCAATTGGTGCTGCCCACATTCAGGGTGAGTCTTCCCATCTCAATACCCTAAACTAGATATCCCTTAGGAGGAGTCCAGAAGCATGTCTGCTGGGTCATTCAGGGCCCTGGAGAGCTGGCATTCGGTACTAGGCATCACATCTCGTTTGCTAGTTTTGTGACTTGTACAAGTCCTTCGACATCTCTAAGCCTTTGGGTTCCTCATCTCTGAAACAGAATGAGCATCAAGTGCTCAGTGCTGACTGTGGGATATGATCCACACATGTGATATCAAAGTTCCCCTCTCCTGTTACTGTAAGTAGCCCACAGCATGGCTCCCCAAGTGTCCTCCGTGCTAATTAGTACTTTACCCTCAACGGCCTTGTGTTAATTAACATGCGAGTGCATGTCTCATTTCCTTAACTACACTGCAAGACCCCTGAGGACAGAGTGCATCTTGTTCACATCCCACACAGTCACAAGAACATTGCCAGACACATAATCCATGCTCAAATATTTACAGAATAAATTCTTAAAGCGTCAGCTATAGGTACTTGTTTTGATTGGCAACAGAATAAATGGCATTTGTATTTACACTCTTGTTTCCAAGACTAATTGATGTGGGTCTTATAATCGTAAAAGCCCCTTTAAACTCTCCCCTAATAATGGCAGACCTCATCAATTAAACAATCCATTAGATGTATCAACAGCCTATTAATCTACTCTTCCTGGAGGGATGCTGGTAGATTTTCAGCTGTCTGGCTGTGCAGTAGAGTTGGTGCTAGCTAGAATATTCAGTGTGGTTTCAGACCCTCCACCCACCCTGCTTCCTCTGTGAGATGATGGTTAGGGGACAGGCTGGTCTAGAGAGACTGTCAGGTGGATAGGAGCATTTGCTGAATCAAAGTGAGGACCTAAGCTCCAATCCCCAGGTCCAGACCCTGTCCCTAAGGGATTAAGGTGGATGTAGTATTAAAAACTGACTCCTAACAACTTATCACACCCAAAAATGACTGAATTTTTAGAGTCCGTTATGTAAACTATCATATCATCAGCAAATAGTGAGAATTTGACTTCTTCTTTTCTGATTTGTGTCCCCTTGATCTCCCTTTGTTGTCTTATTGCTCTAGCTAGGACCTCAAGAGCTATAGTGAATAGATGTAGAGAGAGTGGACAAGCTTGCCTTGTTCCTATTTCAGTGGAATCGCTGGGAGTTTCTCTCTGTTTAGTTTGATG
>LOEQ01003777.1:207667-225772 GCA_001685075.1 Bramus lutescens
CTTTGCAGCTCTTAATATTCTTTCTTTATTCTGTATGTTTGGTGTTTTGATTATCATGTGATGAGGGGACTTTTTTTATTTAGTGTTCTGTAAGCTTCTTGTATCTTCATATGCATATCTGTCTTAAGGTTGGGGAAGTTTTCTTCTATGATTTTGTTGAATATATTTTCTGTGCTTTTGAGTTGGACTTCTCCTTCTTCTATCCCTGTTATTCTTAGGTTTGGCCTTTTAATAGTGTCCCTTATTTCCTAGATATTTTGTGCTAGGCTTTTGTTAGATTTAAGGTTTTCTTTGACCAATGAATCTATTTCCTCTCTTGTATCTTCAGCTCTTGAGATTCTCTCTTCCGTCTCTTGCATTCTGGTGTTTCTGCTTGCACTTGTGGTTCCTGATTATTTTCTCATAATTTCCATTTCTATAATTCCCTTGATTTCTGTTTTCTTTGTTGTTTCTATTTTGGTTTTCTTGTCTTGAATAGTTTCTTTCATCTGTTTGATTGCTTTTTCTTGTTTTTCTTTAAGGGATTTCTTGATTTCTTCCAATTTTTTTTGTCTTTTCCTCCATTTCTTTGAAGGAATTTTTCATTTCCTCTTTAAGGGCCTCAAACATTCTCCTAAAGTTATTTTTCAGGTCACTTTCTTCTGCTTCATCTATATTTAATTGTTCAAGTCTTGCTGTTGTGGGTCCACTAGATTTTATTGGTGTTGTGCTGTTCTTTGTGGTATTGAGTGTGTTCTTACCTTGTCTACCCCATCTTTTACTCTGATTGGTGTAGTTGGAATGTTGATCAATCTTCCAGGTGCCAGTGGATCCAACGCTCAGATGGTTGCCCCTTGTGGTGCAGTCAGGGCATGGTTCCAGTCACCCTGGGGGTTACTCGGTGTTCCTGGAGGTCGCTCAGTGCTCCTGGAAGTCATTTGGGCCTGCTTCCATAGAGGTTGCTTGCTTTGGTCTGCTCCCACTGAGGTTGCTGCATTGGGCCTGCTCTGGCAAAGGTCGCTGGCTCAGGCCTGCTCCCTCAGAAGTGGCTCCCTTGTACCTGCTCCTGTGGAGCTCATTGCCTGCTCTTGCTGAGGTAGCTGACTCAGGCCTGTTCTCAAGGATGTTCCTGACTCACACCCAGTCTCACAAAAGTCTCTAGCTCAGGCCTGCTCCCTCTGTGGTTGCTCCCTTGTGCCTGCTCCTGTGGAGCTCACTGTCTCAAGCCTGCTCCCTCCCGCAGAGGTCAATGGCTCAGGCCTGTTACCATAGATGTCCCTGACTTGGGCCTGCTCCCGCAGAGGTCTCTGGCTTGGGCCTGCTCCCTTAGCGGTGGCTCCCTTTCAAAATTTAATATTTTTAAAGGAATAAAATGGAGATACCTGACATCCTCTGGCCTCATCACACTCCCAAACATAGCAACTCCATTTTAACAACCAGAGTTCTCAGCCTCGAGAGAGCGAATATCTCAACTGCTCCAGTAGTCCCATATGAATGCCATCACATGTTCACATATACCACATATGGTTTTTCCAACACAAATACACACACACAGATACAAACACCATGCACACACATTTACACATGAACCATACATACACTCACGCACATATAAACACACATATATCACACACATATTTACAAACATATACATATACCCCAAATATACACATGAATATACATATATACACACATATACACTTCCACATACAAATATACTTAGATACACAGACACAGATACCACACACATGTAGCACACATATATTGACACACATAAAATTATACATACATACACACATATACATACACTACACATGTACAGAAACACATATGCAAGTACATTATACACTTCCACATACAAACAGGTATGTACACAAAATGAAAAACGTCACTAACACAAGTGTGGATGCAGATGGTGACACGGGCACATTCCATCCGCTCCAGAAACACCATTAACTGTTCATTCACGACAGCTCTAAGAATGCCAGGAGGATGGGATGTTTTGTAGAGAGAAGACGCAAGGCCTGGCTCTGCCATTTGTCTGTGGGCAAATTGTTTTGATCATTTTCATATATGCAAAACGGAGATTCAATACCAGCACAAAGAGCTGTTATAAAGACTGAACGATGATTTGAAGGTAACTGCTGGATTTGCGCTAACCCAGTGTTTCTGCCAGCATGCTTCACCTTCTCCACTTCACTATCAAGTAGTCAACAATGATTTCCTAACTACCTACTGTGCGCTTGGCCCTAGAGAAAGAGCAAGGCACAGAGAACAGAGTGCTCACCCTCAGTGAGGTCATGGTCTGGGGGAGGAAGCAGACAGCAAAGGAGACACCTTGAAAACATGCTATTCAAGAGACCCAAGGGACTTGGGGAAGAAGACTCAGCCAGAGTAGGAGGGCATTGAAAACTTCCTCCAGAGAGTCTTTTGCCCCAGCCCTCGGGTAAGTCAACGGAGACCCTAGAGGGGGAGTGAGAATGGGATGGGACAAGAGACACAAGAGATGGAGACAAGACAGGATTCTGATCAAGTCTCGTTTATTCAAGGGAATAATCCAGGTAAATAATCAAGGGAATAATCCAGGTAAATATAGGGTAAGGGAAGCGAGGAAGCTCTTTGTATGTAGATGGGGAGCTAAGCAACTTACTAGGCAACCTAACCATGGTCTAATGGTCAGGTGGAAAGTCCGTAAGTACAACGTGCAGAAAAGTCAGAATGTTCAGAGCACAGGAACAACGGAGCGATAACTCCTCGCAGAGTTAGTATTTGACAGATGAGAACAGCAGGAGAAGCCAAGCGCAACAGGGTGGGCGAAACCGATTCAGGGCGCGGTAAGCCTCCCACAGTCGTGCTAACACCACCGTTGCTCAGCGTCTCCCCACCCTCTGTCGCCTTCATGGGAGTGACAGACAGCAAACATTCTGAAAGCATCCTTGGGACATCTGTGGTAGGTCTGCATGACAGATGCCAGCAAGATGACATCAAGCTGAGGGAGAATGTTTACATCCCAGGCCTTCTATAACAAAACAGACGCACATCCTCATCCATGAAGGATCTGCTCCAAGGCCCACTAGGATGCCTTAAACTACAGGTCATTCTAAATCTACATACACTTGAAGAATTTGTCCTGTATGTATCCATGATAAAGTGGAATATACGAAACAGACAGAACAGGAGGTTGATGAAACCAAAAGCTTTGACGGTAACACACTGCATTGAGAGTTAGCTGAAACATATTAGCCGTTGACATCTGGCATGTTGAGGTCGTGGCTGATCACAGGTAACTGAAACAGCAGTAGGCAGAACTGTGATTAAAAAGCCTTGAGAACCTCAAGCCAGGAGGCCCACGGTGCAGGGATTTATCATTGTACAGGTTCCAAAGAACCAAAGAAAATGGAGGATCAAGGAGTCAGGGAAAGGTTGTTTCTGAGGGCTGCGAGAGTATCCACCCCTACTTTCTCTTAACTTCAAGACATTTTCTGTCAACTTTTGGCACTCCTGGCTCATAGAAACACTGATCTATCTTGTTCCCATGCCTTCTGATGTGCATGTCTGCACCCAAATTCCCCAGTTCCCTAAAGACATCTGTATATTTTGTCACCTCTCATCCGAATCCCCCTCTCTCAGATTGAGTTGCTTCTTCAAAGACCCTGTTCCCAAACACTGGCCCAGTCCAAGACCCGGTGGATTCAGAATTTGTTACGTGGGGCTGGGGGAATGTTTCCATCAGTAAAGGACTAGAAAAGCAAGCATGTCATCACCTTGACAGGATCAAAAATCATCTATGAGACAAGGGTCTGGGCACATGGGTGAGGTAGTATCCAGACGAAGCTAACTTCTGAGCGTGTAGAGGATCATCTTGACTATGCTCATTGTGGTGGAAAGATCAGCCCACCATGGGCGGCAACATGGGTCAGAATCCTGGACTGAGCACAACACTGAGCTCCTGGACTGTTGATGTCGTGTGATCAGCACCTATCATTCTTGCTGCCTTAATTTCACCCTGAGAGCCTGAATCTCTAACAGTGATCCGGAATAAATCCGTCCTCTCCTAAGTTGCTTTTGTCAGGAAAAGAAACTAAAACATGAGGGCATAAATTACGATGCCTAGAAGCCACATAGAAGCTGGACATAATAACACACGTGCCTGTAATCCAGCACCCTACGGTCAGATGGGAGGTGCGGATGGGAGAGTCCATAGACAATCACTGGCTGGCTAGCCTGGTACGTGGCAGCGTTGAGTCCTTGTCTCAAAACAAAATGGAGGACCACGAAGGACCCAAAGGTTGGTCTCTCACCTCCAAACATGTGCCAAGGGCCATGTACAACTCCCCCTGCCCGGTGCCCCCACACAGAAAATATTTTAGAAGACTTTGTTATGGATGTAGGGGTGAGTTTTCAGAGGTACAGTTCACCTCACTGAATCTTGTCGCTGGACATTCTCCCCATGCTCTAGGCAGTTCTAGATGGTTCCAGAAATAACAGTGTTCTCTTTATACTCATAGAAACAGCATTATAAGAACCTATCCATCACGATCACCAGCTGCCCAGGGTCACCTCCTCAGGGTCACTGTCAGTCCCTCTTCCAAGCATTCAGAATCTAAAACCCCAGCCACTCCCATTGTTCCTCCATCCTTGTGAGTGATGAGCTGCTTTCTGCCTGTGGGTGTGAGGTCAGCCTCTGAGTTTTCCCAGTGATCTCTGACCCAAGAATTCATTTCCCTGTGTGATTCCTGCTTTATTCCTTACAGCAGAAGTGATGGGATACCACCCCGGAGATCAACCGAGGAGACTGATCTCAATCACTGCTTTTCTCTCTTACTTGCTATCCTGATGAAGTCAGAAGTCATATTGGGAATCCTCTCTGGAGACACCTATGAGGCAAGGAGCTCCTCTGCCACAGCCAAAGACTTCACCACGAATGTCTATGAGGAAACTAGAACCTAACCATGGTCATCAGAGTGGTCATGGAAGCAGATTCGTCCTTCGGTGGAAACTGACTTTGGAAGAGACCCCAGTTTCATCTGGGATCTGGTGGTTGCCTTGTGAAAATACCCTGGGACAGAGGACCCAGGGAAGTCACCCCATCTACCTGGGTGACTGGCTATGCAGACACTGTAGGTGCTGTGTGTTGCAATCTGTCCCTTCTTCCTTCCCCATCCTCCAGTAGATGTTGAACCACCCCCATGTATTCAATTCTGTTTAATTAACTTGCATGTTTCCCATCTTACAGATTGGGTGTTGACTGTCTTAAGATAGCAACTGAGCCTTGACCTTAAGGATACTTGGGGTCAGCAATGTGATCACATGGAAGAGTGTGTAAGAAACAATCAGTGACATGTGCAAAGTCCCGGAAGCATTCATCCCTTAAACATTGAGCGCATACTTCCTAGTTAGGGTTTCTATTGCTGTGAAGGACACCATGACCATGGCAACTCCTATAAATGAAAGCATTTAATTGAACCTGGCTTACAACTCAGAAATTTAGACCATTATCATCACGGCATGACATGGCCGCATGCAGGCAAACACGATATTGGAGAGGCAGCTGAGAGTCTCGCATCTGGATCAGCAGGCAGCAGGAAGAGAGGACAGACCATCAGCAAGAAGACATTGGGTCTGGCTCAAACTTCTAAAACCTCAAAACCCACCACTCCCTGGGACACACTTCCTCCAACAATGCCACACTTCCTCCAGCAAGACCACACCTCCAAGAGAGACGTTCCTTCTGAGTCTATGGGGGCCATTTTCATTCAGACCACCACACCTACTATGCTCCGGGGCCAGTGCTAAGTGCTGCAAAAGAAATTATGGATAAGGAAGTGAGGCTTTGGCATTCTGGAGATTGCTTCAGCATGTCTCTTTGGTCAGGACAACAAAGAGACAAAAGCTCAGAGAAACCCCCCTCCCCAACACCCTAACAACAAGACCCCAAGCACTGACTGTAATTTTCTTAATCTAGTCATGAATTAAGGAAGTGCCTCCCAATTTGGGCTTCTCATTCCTGAAGGGAAGGCAAAGACACCTCCCTCCCAAGAACTGCAAGGACAAAAGAGTCTGGGGGCTGGAGCCAAATGGAAACTTGTTACAGAAGAAAGAGCCCCACTGGATTAAGACACAGTCACTCCATGTTAATGAGAGCTCCCAATCTGTCCAAGTGGCCAGTGGCCCTCTGCTGGCCCTGGAGCTAGCTGTAACCAAGGCCTGGAAGAACAGGATTAAACAAACAGCCTGTTGCTTCTGACCTCAGCTAGCAGGTCGCTGGCCATTGATAAAACACAGGCTGTAATACAAAGCGCAGCCTCCCGTAGGCCACCCAGCCCATAAATCATCGGCTTGCAAGGGCTATTGAATTACCTCTGCAAGATGGATGGTGTGGTGCTGGAAGGCCGTCTGATAAAGTTTCCTTCTAAATAATTCTGTGTAGAAAGCCGGGTTGAGAAATGGGGTCTTTCTGCCAGCCTGGCCCCGGCCATGCACCTCTGCCAAGTGCTTTCGAGACAAATACATTTCCTTGGGGGCTTCCAGGGTGTCTGCAACAAAAACAGAAAACTCACTGCCAATCCCCACCGAAGTATCTACTTCCACCTGAGGCGCAAACAATGCTTTACTATAATAGTAATATATTATGATTATCTGTGATACTAACTTAATAAGATATATCATCCTTTATTATGTTTCCTAAACTGAAACTAATTTGAAGATCAGGATTTAAAATCACCCGGCCTTTAGAGCCACATTGCCTAGACTGTTAGGCACAAAGGAAATACCCTGACCATATTTGAGAACAGGATAAATCAATGACTGACCAACTAATAACAATAGTAACTATCCTCCACTAAGTGTATTTTACGTGGCTTGGGAATGGGAAAAGCACTTGAGCTCGTTAAGTTACACAACAATCATAGGATATGGTTCTGTCGCTCTCTTCATTTGACTGATGAGACTATTAAATCCCAGAAAGGTGACATGTCTATATCATACATTGGTGAATGTCAGAGCTGGGACTCAAACCCGGTTTCTTAACAGGAGTCTGCAAAGTTGTCCCTGCAGAGATCCAAGAAGTGACTCCTGTAGGCCTTGCAAGACCTGTGGTCTCCGTTGCAGCTACTTGCCTATAACCCAATAATTCCAAAACAATCACAGATGACACAAAAGCAAGTAACCACCACTGTGTTCTAATAAAACTTTGGTCACACAAACAGGCAGAGGGCCAAATTGAACCTATGGGTTGTAGTATAAAAAGCTCTGCCCAGTTTGCACTTGTTTCCTCCTCCCATGCTTCTGATTCCATATGGAAAATATGATGGCTCTTCATGGGTTAACATTATCTAACTTATAACTCCTTTATTGTTTCCTTGAAACATTCTAGCGCCACAGAAAATAAGGCCTTGTTAGTTATGAAGCTAAGATGTGTCTTGTATTTTGGGCATTCATCGGCTATAAAGAAAGAGCCTATGATGTTGTAAAAACAGTCTCCAAATCTCAGTGACTTAGCATACAACACTTAGAGAGGTTCCAAGTTTGGTCCGCAGAATCTTCTTTGGTGGGGACCTCAGAACCACCTGTAACTCCAGCTCCAGGGCATCCAACACCCTCTTCTGGCTTCCATGGGTATTGCACTCACATGGCATGCACACATGCATACGGATGCCTAGACGCATAGATAAAAATAAATCTTTAGACATCATATATACAGACTGCGGGAGGGTCACAAAAATCATTCCCAATTGAGCGTCTCTCAGTTTACAACAAGTACTAACAATTTATGACTTGATCTGGTCACCATCGCTCCCTGAGAGTTCCCCACGCCAGTACAACAAGCACCCAAGATGCTTCCAGCCGCAACTCTGCCATAGGGAAGTTCTGCACCCTGCATCATGCATAGTGAAGAGGGAGGCCTTCCCAACTCTCTCAGAGCAGAAGCTCTAGAGGTGGAAGAGCAAATATGTGGGCATCAGTGCTACTTATACCACTCAAGAAACAGTGAGGACCACCTCTTAATCCGTAAAAATATAACTTGAGGATATCTATGTGAACAACACAAATTTTCTCCGTTTATAGCATCCTCATATTCTTAGGGGACATTCCACAGGGTCCCATCCCTAGACGGTAGAACTACAAGGACATTAGGGACTGCTCAGAGAGGGAGGATCAGTTGCCTCCCACATACCCTGTCCAATCCCAAGGGACCAACCCTGGACACGTGCACATAAGAGCAAAGCTAAACGGACTCAGTAAGTCATACATGTATAGATATAGGTATACAGAAATACACATATATGGAATGAAACATTATAGATTGGGGGAGGAGCTGGAGGGGAGAGGATGGGAGTAATGGAGATGCGGTGCTCACGTGTGAAATTTGAGAAGATAATTAAGATAAAGGCCTGTGCATTTAGTAATGGGACTATTGTAAAGAGTACGTACAGAAACTAGAATAAACTCATCGCTGAGGTCTCCCTGGTACCAGACCTCTGGAAGCCCATGTAAGAACCCAAATCAACACATTCAGAATTCGAGCCCAAGGGCTCTTTTCTTCCTTTGTTCTCCACCATTTATCTGCCCTAAAACAGAGAACTCAGAAGTTCGGTTTGCATCCCATAATAAGTCTGCTGGCTAGACCACTTCAGAGTTTTAATGACCTGCAGCCACCAACAAACAGCCCCAAGAAAAACCAGCAACATAGCTGTTCTCCGATAAAACTCCATCTCCATAGAGAGAGGGCCATAGGGGGCACCTCTGCTCTGTACAGCACTGACTTCATCTGGACCTTGCATCTCTTGTTTGCATATGGAGCGTGGAAGCCTTGGAGCGAAAGATATACGTCCCTGTTGTATCCCCAACAACTGGCCTACTCTTTTTTATTAGAGAACACTCATGGGGCGGGAAATATGCTGACACCCTGGAAGGGGCACCAGAAAGGAGCCTCGATGGGCAGATGGATCTGTCGACTAGAGAAAGACCCCAGCATGAGAGACCAGAGTGGACTACTGAGAGCTTCATAAAGGCCAGAGCAGGGAGCTCCAGAGCCAAGAGTTTCTAACAAATGCCTTGAATATTTAGTATAATATACCTCGTAGTGGTCAACCTTGGCCCACAGAGGGAGACTTGCAATGTTTAGAAGCATTTTCAGGTGTCACAACAGAGAAGACATGGCCAGAATCTAATGAACAGAGCTGAAGAGTATTGGCAACATCCTAAAAGGAACAAGATCGCCCCTCTGTAGCAAAGTGTGCAGCCTGAAATGTCAAGAGTGTTGGGATTTGGAAAGTCTAAGCCATCACACAGGGCAACTAGATTCTTTTATTCATTCACTAGTTCATCATTAATCAATGGTTATCGAATGTATATTGAGTTCCAGGCAGTGAACAAGGCCCAGAGGGTGTAATAGCTAAAATAAACATGTTCCTGTCTGAATGAACTTTATGGTCTAGTTGGAAAAGCAGACATTAAGTAAGCAATCAAACAAACGAGCATTTCATTACAAAAATAGATGAAAGGAAGGAAAGGAGTCTCTGAGTCTGCCGCAGCCTGTTGGGAAGGGAGGTAGAAAGTTAGGGAAGACTTTGCCAAGAGAGGAACGGGAATTCTAAATGGTTTCTAAGAATGACCTAAGTAGGAAGGATGAGAGACGTATTGTGAAGAGGCGAGAGGAGAACACTGGGTTGGGGCAGGATGTGGATGTGCGCACAGAAAGTAACAGGTGTTGGTGCGTGACACAGCAGATGTCAGGCTCAGGGACCTTATTCCTTAACACTGTGTAGAGCAGGTCTGGTCTTTGTCTTCTGAACACGGAGAATTCAACACATCTTAAGCGAGGAATGAATAATCCTTTTCCGTACTTTGGAAAAGTTGTCTGGGCTGCACTGCGGAGGATGGTGTGGATGAGGAGCACCATCAGCAGGCTGCTCCAGTCCTGCAGTGAAGGATGATGGGAGCTCGGTGGGAGGCGGTGGGAAGGAAGACAGAGAAGAGTAGGCATGTCTGAGAGCTAATTAAAATGGGAGGCATGACAAAGGTATCTTCTAGAGCCTCTGGCCTTTGTAACTAGAGGGATGGTTGTGGGTTGTAGAAAGCACAGAAGGATCACACTTGGAAGGAAAAAAGCAGGAAGACAATATATCCCATACTAGAACTAGACTATGGATTCAAGCAGCGACTGAGGTAGCTAGCCATAGGAAAACAAGAAGGCTGCTGTGTGAGCATCTGTAATCCAGAGACACAAAGCTATTGCTACTCACAGAAGAATCTGCAATTAGAGGCAGGAACGTGTTCAGCATGAGGATCCGAGTTCAAATCTCCAGCATCCATGCTTAAAAAATGGGTAAGGCTGTGTGTATGCATTGTAGGGACAGAGACAGGAGGATCACTGGAGCTTACCAGTTGTCACTCTCACTGATCAAGAGACTGTCTGAAGGAATAGAGAGGGAGAAAAACACTTGACATCTGCCTCCAGCCTCTGGGCACACAAGCACACACTCCCACACACATGTACACATATACCATATCCACAAACCCTGAATATATCCAACACACACACCATAAACACCCTCTATGCATACATCAAACACATACACCACACAAATACACACCAAACCCACACACGGGGCCAGGGGGATCTCTAGCGCATAGATGCCGGAACCATCCATGAAAGCCACTGGATTGGACCATGTTCTAGCTTCATATTACTATAATAGAACACCTGGATCAAAACCAGTGTAGGTTAGGAAAGGGTTTGTTTGACTTTAATTTCAGGTCACAGTTCATCAATGAGGGAGGTCAAGGCAGGACCTCGAGGCAAGGACTTGAAGGCAGGATAACTTGCTATTGCACACAGCGTCAGTTCTGACCAAGGATTCACTTCATAGTCGAAGAAGGACGGCAGAATTCGTGGAGGATGCTGATTCCTGGCTGCAGAGAGGATTACACTCAGCTCACTTTCTGATACAATTCCTGATTGCTTGGTCGGCAACAGTACGGCCCACAGTGGCCTAGGCCCTCCTACATCAATTAACCAGACAACCCCTTACTGACAAGACCAGAAGTCAGAATGATCACCCCATTCCTCAGTTGAGATTCCTTTCCAAGAATATTCTAGGTTCTGTCAAGTTGACAGTTAAACCTTATCTGGACAAACCTCATCCCTAGTAATCTTTGTGACCTGGAGAACAGAACCACTCACCCTTCTTTAAGAATCTAACCTTTCAGTCAATAGCCTTAGATGTTGTAGGTCCAACGTTATCCTTGAGTGCTAGTGACTCAGTGTAAACAAACACAAACAAGATTATGGTGGAACTGGGTATGTACTGGCTTGCAACTTATCCCTGCATAGGCATGTCTCAAGACAAATCATGCTTGTTCTTCCATGTCTAATCTTGAGTAATTCACTCCACATTGATAGAAACGCTTGCCTGTAAAACTGCCACCGGGCTTCAACGGGATGATACAGCATTTGGGGCTTACATTGGTAGGACCCATTAGTCCAGTGATATCAAACAGATTTCCTCTCATTTGTCAATGCTAATGGATTGATGGTGGATGTGTGCAGTGTTAGGCTGTGAAGAATTAAGCTGGAAAACACTCAGTAGCAGAAACAAAGCAATGGATTAGTGATGTCTGTTTCAGGTTTGATGTGGGACAGTGGGAGGCCAACTGTTCTGTTTTCAATAAAGTTATCATTGGTCTACTTCTTTATGCTGTAATGTCTTCATTTTCTTACAGAAATTATGATGACTAATAGTGATATTAGTTTCTGGCAATTCTTTGCTCTGAATACTGTAATTTTGCTATTATTTTGTCCTTGAATACTTGATGAAATATGGCTGTAGTGGTGAGGAAGAGCAGGTGAAGGGAGGTTTTAAGTTATGGTTTCAATTTCTTTAAATATAAATACAAGACCATTTACTTTTTAATTTATGTTCCTGTTAATATTAAGGTAAGCTTTTCTACAAATCCATGATTTGTATCTAAGTTCCCAATTTAACATAAAAAGGATATAAAGGTTTTTTTTTAAAAGGCAGCTAGCTGGTTATCTTCCCCTCTTTCTCGCCATGCTCGCAACAGACATCACTAATCAATTGCTGTTTCTTGCTATCTTAATCCTCAGCATAACCCCGCTTCTTTGAAAGGTGAGATTGCTAAAGCTCAGCTGTGGCTATTGCTATGCCCCAGGCTGTGTAGTAGATGACAGATGCCTAAGAACCTGGATTTTCAGAACCTGTGCTCTCAATCTGCTGCATCCAGACCTAGCCCACTTCCAGATGACGCAGGGTGTGCCTTGGACTCTTTCTAGGAGTGACTTAGACATGTCTTCTAAATGCCCACATGCTGCAGGGTTTAACACAACCTGGTGATGGATCAAAAGAGCTCTTCAGGAAAAAACAGCCGAATCTTAGGTCTTAGCTATCTTTCTTACCTCACAAAGCTCTATGTAAACAAAACAAACAAAAACTCTCGTAGAAAGCAAGAAAGTGGAGCTTCTCTCAAAGCTCCCTTGGGGCCACCCCAGAAAGCACCCAGTACTCCCTTCTCAGAGCCCCCAGCTCAGTCCACAAAGCCAACCTGTCCATGCAGATTATTCTTGCCTGTGTCTAGACTGGGACACTGGGAAATGAAGCTCCCAGGGGCCCTTCTGTCTGCTGTGACCTACTTAGATGTGACATGCCTAATGAGGTCTGGAGTGCCACTAATGGGGATGGACAGACAAGAAGGTAGGCTTAGAGTGGCCCGAGGGAGAGGAGCTCACAGAACTGGCTTACCAGAGTCCTGGGGAAAGGTCTATCCAGGGGAAAGACAAGTATTAAAGCCGGCCTCAGAGTCCTGCTTAGAGCAGGCCAGCGGCACCCTTGTATATGCTCATAAAACAGTCAGCACTTTTTAATGTGACCCCCAAGTCATGGCCACTCCATGTTTCCCCTTCTGCCCTTCCTCCCAGTATCTGCCCTCTTGGGGAGCTACTGGGCTGTTTTTAGTTTCAAAATGGCAAGACGTTCAGCTGTTGCTCTGGGCCTTTGCTTGGATGGTTCCCTTTGACACTGGTTCTTCTCCTTGGCTTTGTCCTGCAAGATCCTCAGGGTTCCAGTTCAGCTGTCCCTCAGGCACCATCATTTCCCAAGCGCAGGACTGGGCCGGGCTCTCTGCTTTCCACAGCCCACAGCACTCACCCTGTGGATGCGCTCATGTGTCGTTTGGCAACAATCTGCCTGCTACTCACTAGCACCTCCCACCAGACTATGGGCTGCTTGCTCTCCTCCCGACTCCACCTCAATCAACCCGTGACTCAATGTCATCCTTTAAAAGTCTATAAACATGTCAGGCTTACTATATCCAATCCTATGATCCCAAGAGTGTCCCCCCTCACCAAGTCCATTCTGTCCATATTCCTATCAAGGCTCCACTTATTTAACTGCTCAGATTCTTGACAGAATTGCTCTAACATGACCCACAATTTATCCATTGTGAACTGAATTGCTTTTAGAATCTGGCCATTACCCAACCTTGCTGTTGCTAGTCTAATCCAAGACACCACTGTCCTCTACCCAGGTTGTTGCAGCAGAGCTCCGACCAGCTTCTCTGGTCTTCCCTGGATGCGCTAAGTCGGTGGTTCTCAACCTGCAGGCTTCAACCCCTTTGGGAATTGAAAGTCTTTAATAGGAGTCAAGTATCAGATATCCTGTATATAAGATATTTACATTATGATCCATAACAGTAGCAATATTACAGTTATGAAGTAGCAATGAAAGCAATTTTATGGTTGGGAATGGAGTCACCAAAACACGACGAACTGTATTAAAGGGTCTCAGCACTAGGAAGGTTGAGAACCTTTGCCCTAAGTCCTAAGGAATCGTCCAGCAGAGGTGACAAATCCTCTCCAGCATCTTAACCAACACAGCCATCTACAGGTCAACCCAGAGGCCTCCAGCCCACATTGCTCACATTCAGCTCTGGCCACACGCAGATCCCTGTTATTTCTACAACGTGCCAACCGCATTTTCGCCTCCCAGCCTTTGCGCCCACTGAAACTGCCTCTGCCTGAAAGTCCTTCTACCGACAGCCACACCCCCTGGCCTTCTCCCGTTGATTTCAGGTCTCCCGCTCACAATCTCACATGAAGAGTTGCTGCTCCCCGGCACTCTAAGGACAATGACAATCCTTAGAAACCTCCAATTGTTTCCCCCTTTCTTTCCCTGGGTTGGTTTTTGTCGTGATAGTATTGTCTCCTACCCTCCACATTTAGCTATTTATTGTTAAAGATTTGTCTCCCCAGTTAGCAGGCAATAAGGTCACAGACTCATGCTTTCCCACCTGTAAACCAAAATAGAAGCATCAGACCTTAGTTTTGATTGAAAAATCAGGTCAGCAATGTGACCAACTAACTGATGAGTCTTAGGTCCCACCCCACCAACAAGGTACTTAAAAACATCCTAAGCTTGAGCCACCCAAAGAACTCAGCATTACTGGGATGAAATCCTGTTGAGATCAGGGCAACCCTAGGAGTGTTTAGACACAAACCAGGGGCCAGAGATTTGGTTATCTACAAGGAGGAGAGCTAGATGCACAAGGCAGGATTTCCAAAGAGCAGTCCAGCCCAGATGAGCTCTCAACAAATATGCCATCTGCTTGGAGTCCATGGGGGCTCCAAAAAACAGATCATTAGCCCTAGGGCCAAATCAAGCTCGTGTGATTTGTTTGGAAGGAGACCCCTGAAGCCTGGTGAGAGAGGGGAAGGAGGAATCAAAGTTGCTGCCATGTGCAGCTGATGGTCAGTCCTGCTGAGGACCAGAGAAGAGGGAGGAGAACATCTCAGAATCTCAGCTTAGGAGGAGGCTTTGTCTCAGACACTTCCGAATTCCAGCGCTGAGGCCCACGGAAGCCTCTGTCATGTGTGGAACTCCACTGAGATGTCCGAGTCCCAGCTGGAGCTCACCCACATAATGGGCAGTTTTAATTGCCAACTTTCCACAACCTGGGATTCCCTAAGAAGGGAGCCTAAATGAGGGGACTGTCTAGATCTAGATCAGGATTGCCTGTGACCACATCTTTGGGGGCCTTTCTTGATTGTTGATTGATATAGGAAGACCCAGCTCCTTGTATACGGCACCATTCCATGGGCAGGGGTTCTGAATTATACAGGACGAGAGAAAGCTGGCTGAGAGCACACAGGCAACATGGGTGCGTTTGCTTCTCCCTGCTCTTGACTGTGGATGGCATGTGACAGCGGCTGGGGGTTCTGCCTTGGTGTCCTGTCAATTATGAACTGTGACCTGGAACTACATTCTGAAATAAACTCTTTTCCTCCCTGTGTTGCCTTCGGTCTTCAGGGTAACAGGAAACAGAAACATCCCCTTCCTTTGGTACCCTGGTCACTTCCTGCCCTTGTAATGTTTTTTATTTACTTCGAGATGGGCTTCATATTATTGAAAAACAATTCCCATGACTAGGAAGTGAGGTGCTCCCAATCTCCAGCATGCCAGGAGGCTGATTCTTTCAATCAACAGTATTGGCAGGGGGCCAATATTGTGGGGTGTGGAATGTTTATCCACCAACTTCCATTGCCCAGTGTGAGACTTCCCTGAGCACATTCACTTGCCTTGTGGGGCTATTCTGTCCCACTGTTTGCTCATTAAGGTCCTAACAAAGCTGAATGAAGTTTTATGGCCCAGGAGAGGCAAGATGTTATTTTCCACACTCACAGCCATCTACTGAGAAAGCAAAAGCCAAGTTGGCCAAAGGGAAAATCTTTACCACTGTAAGGGGAAAAGCTGTCTGTAAAAATTGCAACCCTAAACACGCATATGTCATGATATGGGGGTGCCTAACTTTTATTTTTATTCCCCACATATAGAGCCCTCAGAAAAGAAAAGAATATGTCTGGTTTGTCCTCAGAAACTAGACCTTTGTCAGAGGGTAGAGGACAGTAACCATAGAGCGTGCAGCACGTTACCAGCGAGAGCTGGAAGGGCCTCTGGTGCCTCCACTCTGAGTTCATGGTCATGACCTAGACCAGTGCCAAAGACACACAAAAGGAAGGCTGCCCTGGCTTCCAACATGGCCGCACCCATGATGCAGACATTAGAACAAACAAGGAGGAAGAACGGGCGTGCTGGCAGAGCATGGGTGTTTGAGGGAGGATATTTTCTGGTCCTCCTGGGATGCAGAGTGACAAGCCATCAATCTCACCTCTCACGCCTCTACAGGTTCAAAACATTTGGCAGACATTTATTCTGCTGCGAGTGAGTCAATACACATAGTCGTGTCTGCCAGAGAAATTATAGTGTCTAGACAGCCCCTTCCCAAAGTCTGACATGACAGAATAAAACCTCTGAGCATCTCTTAAATATTTCTATGGCACTGTCTCGGTCATTCATGTGCTAAGCCATGCAGCTGACATTGAAGTTGAAACCTCTTCAAATTTCTCAAGTCAATAATGACCTCTTGGCTGTTGTCGTTGTGATTCTTCAGGCTTCATTCAGGAACCTTCTTCTCTCTGGCCTAGGTCTTGCAGACATCTAGGGATGCATGCAAAGGTTAACCAGGACCCTAGAGAAGAGGGAGAGGTGTGGCCATGACTCCGCCTCTCACTGCACACCTTTCGGCAGGAAGATTCATCCTTAACATTCTTCACTGAAGCTCTGGACAGAGGCCTGGGCTCCATTCACTTCGGGTAAATCTTCTAATAAGTTGACTGAGTCCATTGGACTAAGAAATGCAAACATATTTAATAAACATTTGTTGAATAAGCTAACTGGTATCTTTACAAAATTGGCAAAGGAGGAGAGCATACACATTGAAAACAGCTAGTTAGAGGTCTGAAAACTGCATTAGTGAGTGCCAAGGGATATCTTTTATTATTAAAGGTTGTTTGATTTTCATTTCTGTGACTGTGTATGCCTGTGTATCTTCGTGAGTGTGCAGTGCTGGTAGAGGCCAGCAGAGGGCGACAGGAGCTGCATGGAGCTGTAGTTACAGATGAAAACTCAGGTTATGGCAGGCCCACAAAAAAGGCACTGTTTGGGATTAGTTTCTAATGTTCTCTTTCTTCTCTGTGTTGTCTGGGAACCCAGCCCTTCCCTTAACTTGGACAGGACTCTCTAGATACGGAAACTAAGGTTCAAAGAGATGTTTATCACACATCTTGGGCATATCAAGCTACATCTCTCAAACTCCAAAACACTTGTATTTAATCTACTTTTTCTAAGCTTGTCTAGCAGTGGGCAGATAGACTCATAGAGCTTCAGCCTTAATCATTAAAAAAAAAAAACCAAACTAGTTTTAAAAACAAAATGCCCAGAAGACAGCGTGATTAGAGAAATCACTGTTGAGGTTTGAAGATGAACCGTCACACAGGGGCTCATGCATTGTGCTGAGGGCTTAATCCCAGTCACTGGTGCTCTGAAGGGTGTAGGAAGCTTCAGAAGGGTGAGTCTAACTAGAGGAAGTAGTAACTGGGGAGGCTCTCCCGTTCTCTCCCCTCTCCCCAGTGTGACAGTGTGATGCTCCGCCTTGCCGTGGGCCCACAGCAAGACAGCCAGCAGGACTGTGGACTGAAATCACAACCCAGATAAATCCTTCCCCCTTTAAGTGGTTTCCTCGGATATTAGTCACAGCGAGAGAAAGCACAAGAGCCCAGGATGATAATAAGCCTGTGCCAGGCCAACAAATACATTCTCCTGCTTTTTTATTTTTTCTTGTTGCAAAGACACGGCCGTACTGATGAGCCATTGCAAACAATTATCCTACCTGGCTGGAACTGTAGCTCACCAGAAGTTGCTGCCTCAGCCAATATCACTTAAAGATGGTGATTTGGGTTTTGCATTGTTTTCAGCCTCTTGAAGTATACTTTTAAGGAGGGGCCAGGAGCCCCTATTGGAAGAATCGATGCCATATTTCCATTTTAATGTAAACATTTAGCGTCCACTGCTTTCCTTGGTATCACATTAGCACTTGAATGCAAGCGCCCTGCCAGAAAGGTACTTCAAAACCTTCCTTTTATTTCTTTTTTCTCAGGCAGAGAAAGCAAATGGAACAAAATTGTTTCCCAAGTCGATAGTTGACTAAACGCAGTAATCATGGAGAGAGGTGAGTCCTGTGGGGGTTGCCCTGGGTGGGCAAGCACAAGCC
>LOEQ01003777.1:247058-275366 GCA_001685075.1 Bramus lutescens
GTTCTGTGGCGTACTCACACAATGGAACACTATACAGCAATGAAGAAGTGTTCCATGACAAACTCACACAAAGGAAAACTATATAGCAATGAAAAGAAATAAAGTGGACAATTCTCGGTGACAGTGATGAGCAAAAGATGACAAACACATGGCATGCATCCCAATTATGTTATATATGAAGACCCAAAACAGGCAACTTTTCCAATGTCAGAGGAAATGGTCACCTCTGGATGAGAACTACGGCTGAGGATGTCTTCTGGGTTCTACACAGCTTTTAGTTATTCATCTAGGGAGGAATTACAGGTTTCCCACGTATACGCTCTAAACATGTCATTTTTCCATGACAATAATATCAAAGGAAGCTGGACAGATGGCCCAGTGCTTGAGAGCACTTACTGCTCTTCCAGAGGAGCTGAATTTAGTTCCCAGTACCCACAGTGGGCAACTCAGAACCATCTGTAACTCCAGCTCTAAGGATGCTGCCTTTTGGCCTCTGCAGATAAATGCACACACACATGGGGGAGGTGTAACACACATTTTTATAAATATATAAATAAACTAGTAGTAAGTATGAGATGCTAGCACTACTTCACATCTTATTTAAAAATTAAATATCAGTATTTCATAAGCTCACAAAATAAAGTCCAAAATGCTGGAGTGTCATTTAGTCATAGTTACATGTCTATAAATGTGAGCATCCACCGGGAGACTGAGGAATAATAATAATGACATCTAAGACTTGGTCAAGAAAGGGGTGGGGCTTCAGAGCCAAGCAGTTCATCAAGGCAGCATCCGTCACTCTCCTGAAAGTGCACTTCTAGCTGTGCAGATGTGCTGAGAAAGAATGCACTCCAAGCCAGGATACGAGCATGCTCTGTAAAGAAGACAGCAGAGCTGAGCCTGCTCTAAGGAACAAGAGTGTGCAGAGGCCAGAAAAATGGTAGCGTGACTCATGGTGATGGAAGAGGCTCTATATGCAGCTGGTCTTGAGGAAGTACTGAATGTGGGTGCCTAGATTACAACCAGCCCCTTGCCTTCTGAGGAGGTCACGTGATAACATTCAAGGTTCTGTCACCCAGTTATCTCAAAAACAAAAACCTGAGATAGGCTTTCACTATGTATCTGAAAACTCCCTATGTACTGAAACTCCCTCTGTAGAACTAACTGGCTTCCTTGGAACTAACTCTTGTAGACCAGGCTGGCCATGAACTCATAGAGATCCTCCTGCTTCTGCCTCCTGAGTGCTGGGATTAAGGGTGTGCGCCACCATGCTTGGCCAGATCTCAATTTTCAAGGAGGATAACAATCATACATGGAGTAGATCATGAGAGAAAGTTGGATATAAGATGGGTCATTCCTTTATAAGCAAAAGATTGAATTTCTTGATGCAAGCACTTATTCAGTTACTAATTATTTGACACCTAGTGTGTCCAGCATAGGCTCTTTGGACAATTCTTCATAGTAGTTGTGGAATTAGGCTGCCTAAGCTCAAACACCAGCCAGACATGTACAAGTGTACAACTTTGAGCAGATGACTCAAGGCTCTGCATCTGTTTTCTCATTCTAAATGAGAAATAATAAGGTTAAGCTTATTAAAGGATGCATAATCGGGTTGCTGTGAAGATTGCATTACAAATTAATATATGTAGAAAGTACTGGGGAAAACACTTGCTATGTATAAATTACAGTTAGCTATTTCTGTCACTGATTTTGTCCTCATGAATCTCCTGTCTGTCTCTCTGTATGTCTCTCTCTGTATATCCCCCCTCTGGGTCCTCTCTCTATCTCTCTCCTTCACTCTCCTCTTTCACTCCCCTGCTCTCTTGATCTTCCCTCTCTCCCTCTCCCCTGTTCCTCGCCCCCCCGACACATACNCACAGAAAGGGGGGGGGGAGGTAGGACAAACAAAACCTGTGTGTGGAATTTTCCAGAAACTCTTTGAGTACCTAACAGGTACCGGATGCCTTGGCAATACTTGGTGTGAGACGCAGCAGATATATCCTGAAGGAGGCACGACTCTCAGGGGAAAGTTACAGAAAAGCAAGTGTCCACAACACTGTGCAGTGGCTGACTGTGTACCAACATGACTGTAAGAGCTGAAGGAGATGGAGAGACAAGGAGATGGTGAGCAAGGACTCAGAGAGGGCGGACCATTTCCTAATGGGAGTGAAGGGCTCGGTGCAAAATTAAGCATCTCAAAACTGAAGCCAGAGAGTTCCAGTTCCGGCAGGATAGTAGGACTTCTGTGGACCTGCTTCCCTGCTAAACTGTGAAGTTAATGAAAGCATTATTTTTTTAAGCACCTAACATTTTCACACTCTGTAAATAGACCTGAGAACATATACCAAATGAAGAAATACAGATGCGGGCATTCTCTTGTAACTTAGCTAAAGAAAAAGCATTACGTATTTCAGCTTGAAACCTCCTGTGGTGGTTTCAGTAAGAATGGCCCCCATTGGCTTAGTCACCAGGGAGTGGAACTGTTTGAGATGGATCAGGAGGTGTGGCCTTGTTGGAGGAAGTGTGTCCCTGGGGGTGAGTTTTGAGGTTTCAAAAGCCCAAGACAGGCCCAGTGTCTCTCTCTTTCTGCGGCCTGCGATCAGGATGTAGCTCTCAGCTGCTGCTCCAACATCTGCCTGCATTCTGCCAGGCTCCAAACCATGATAATAGCAGACTAAGCCTCTGAAACTGTAAGCAAGCCCCCAATTAAATGCTTTCTTTCATAGAAGTTGCCTTGGTTATATGGTGTCTCTTCACAGCAATAGAGCAATGACTAAGACACCTCCTCTCCTCCCTTTCCCTCTCATCTCTCCCAGCTTAACAAAACAGAAGCTTAAATCCCTGCTCTAGTGCATTCAAGAGCAAAGGACTCCTTCTCTGCCAGAGATCAGTCAAGGGCTGTGATACAGAGCATCAACCTTTCCCAAGATGCCCCTTGGGTCCACTGCCAAGGCCAAGCTCTTCACAGTGTGGATGAGAAGTAGGGGTTCCTACTTCTGCCTGTCCCACTGAAGACATGAGGTCTTTATCCTGAGGGCGGTACTGTTGGAAACACCATCGGCCTGCCAATTCCTATCCTGCTTTATGGAGCGGGGCATTGCCTGGATGGAGATGCCAACTGCAAAGACCTGGGATGCCACTGGCCTTTCCGAGCACTTGGCTCCTAGGCTGTGTGACTTTGAAAGTTGTCTGCCATCGATCTATATCTGTTTTTAGAGTTGTGGCAAAGAAGTCTCACCCAGGAAAGAGTGGGTTTAGACAGAGGCTCCCAGTGTCTCCCTCTGGGAATCAACCCCATTTGCAATACAAATGTGGGGAAGCATCAAGGCTAAGAATTGCTTTAGTGAGTGCAGACAATAAAGGATGATGGAGGGGATTGTTAAATATTAACAATAATATCAATATATTACAATAATATTATTTATTATAAGCAATATATATTAATATATTATCATATAATATATAATAATATATTAATATATTATTATCTAATATCAATTATCATGGTAAATATCAAACAGTAAGTTAGAGTATTTAACAGAGAGGGGAAAGAAGCAGGGTTTTGTTGCTACCATTATCAGATGCCAACCTTAGGACATAGCCCTTCAGGAACAGTGTAGATGTCTTAGTGGGTAAGGGCCCTTGTTGCCAAGCCTGTTGACCTGAGTTCAATCCCCAGGACCCACATGATGAATAGGGAAAAATAAGCCCTACATGCCATCTTCTGCCTGTCACACGTGATAACTGACACCAACAAAGCCATATGAAAATCACTGCTATCCCAGGACAACTGTGGCCATGTCCTGGACATGCCCTCCAGGGAAGTTCTGAGGCACCAGCAAGCAATGAAGGAGAATTCAGTCCATTAGAACAATCTGGTCCATACAAAATGGGTAAGACCCAATGAGGGAGAGACAACGGAAAGCGTTGTCATAGATGATCTCACTATCCAGCTTCCAACAAAACACTTCGCGAGACAAGGAAAGGAACAGGGAAATGTGACAAGGCTCTCGGTGGGGTGGTCAACAAGAACGCTTTCTACAGGAGTAACCAGGGCCATCCAGGCACAGCCCCAGCACTTGGCAGGTAGATTAGTAGGATTGGGCATTCAGAGCCAGCCTGGGCTACATACTGATTTGAAGGTCATCTTGGGCTACGTGAGACCCTGTGCAACAAGCAAACAACAACACACAAACCAGATATTAAATATAACATGTAAACATTTCAAAGCCACCACTGTAATTATGCTCAAAGAATCAAGGGGATGAGAAGAAGGAACGGGAGCTAGGATAGCCCTGCCCCTCGAATAAGAAGATACAGAGTGTCCAAAGAGCTACAGCAACAGTTTTGCAAAATGGAGAACAGTTACTGAGACAAGAATTGACCAGAGAACTCAGCGGTTCACCTGAAGAGGCAGAAGGATGAACCTGCGAATTAAAGCCTGGTGGGGAATCACCCAATCTGAAGACAAGAGCCAACGCTTGGCAGAAACTCAGAGGTATGTGGGAACACAGGCCGGATGGAAATCGAGGAGCAAGAAGTAAACAGGAAAATGCATGGAATTCGTGAATGCATGGGTGGAGAGATGGAGCTGTGTGCTCTTGCTTGCTGCTTGTGCAAGATTTTGCAGCACTTGCTGTTCTTGCAGAGGACCAGAGTTCTGTCTCCACAGCCATGTCAGGAAGATCCCAACCACCTCAGCTCCATCCCTGGAGCACCAAGTCTCTCTTGGCCTCTGCAGATATCTGAACTCAAGAACACACACACGCACACACATTACATACCACACATACACACACCATACATATACACACCACACACGGACACACTGACACACCACACACACGTAAATAAACCATATGTGTGTATATCATGTATATGTAATATAAACTTCTTAGATTTATAGAAATCTATACTTTTTTTAAAGTACAACAGACTTAAAACTTCAAGTGACTTGTGGACTATAAGAAAAATGCTGAGAGCCACGGGCAAGGAGAAAAAAATATTTCATTTATCTCTTGAGATTGTAGTCTAATTACATCATTTCTCTCCTTCCAAATGTTTTCATTGCCCCCTCTTTGCTCTCTTTCAAATATGTATCAATAATAATCAAAGAAAAAGAGGCTACCAACTTGAGAGAGGATAAGAGGGGGCTTTGAGGGGAGTTAGCTGGAAGGGGCTGGGGAAGAAATAAAGGGAGGAAGTGATGGGAGTCTACTTCAACTCAAAACATTGAAGCGTGAAGAGAAGTCTCACCTTCAAATTGTTGGCATGCTTCCAATATTTAGAAAATAAAGCTTGCATTTATATCATGTGAAAACACAGACCCATAGGATGCCCGTTGGAGGCCTGACAGACATGAGCGGAATCTGTTTGCTCAATAGAGGTGGAGGAGGGTGCAGCGGGGCAGACCTTGAATCTGCACGAGCGAAAAGAATCAGAAACAATGGAAAAGAAGGTTCATATAACCAAAGATATCAATGTGTATTTTTCTCCATCTTTCTCCTCTCTCCCAACGGCTTGGAAAGAGATAAAATTTTGTAAGCGCATATCTGCTGTGTGGCTGGATTAGCATTTGCAAATGAAGTGTGTGGAACAGCCCTGTCACCCAAGGGGGAGAAGGCAGAGCTATGCAGGAGGATGACACTGGAGCTGATTCTGAGGGTATAAGGTGTTTTTTAGGAAACCCTTGAACAGCTGAGAACATAATGCTGAAAAGTTTTAATAGCAGTAAAGACATTGTAACGCTACATTACAAAACATTTGTTTAATAATACCAATGGAAGCCATAAAAGAGGAAGGAAAAAAACAAAAGAAATGAGCCATAAAGCAAAACAAAACCAGAAACAGCAGGCCTGACTCTAGCTAGATCAATAGCCTTAAACATACATGGGGTGACAGAATTACCAGTAGGTAGAGACTATCGGACTAGAAACCAGACGTGTTGTAGATTGAGAGGTACAGACGGGTGGAGGTGAGGAGGAACGCTCATGCAAGCAGAAGACATGAGACGCCCCCATGACTCTAGCAGCCCACAAAATACCTCACTAGAGAATGGGAGAAGTTTACAGTCATGGACATGGGCATAAGCAGAGGCCAGCAGGACAGCTCAGCTGGGGAATGTGGTCCTTACATGAGAAGGAACCGATCTGTGGGAGCCAGCCACCCTGAGGGATGAGTAAGGCAATGCAGAAGAGGAAAGCTAGGCTAGAAGTCTTGCTCAGGAGTGGTGGTGTGGGCTGTAACACCAGAACTTAGGAGTCCATGGGTTCCAGGCGAGCCTGGGCTCTGTACTATGGACCTTGTCTCAAAACGAATATACAAACATTTGAAACAAGGGGGGGAATCTGTCAGGGTCGGAATGAGAGATTGAGGGAGAAAGTGTAGAAAATTCCACTTATCAGTGACAGGAAAAAGAATAATATACAGAGAGAAAGTTTAGTGGCAGAACCCTAAAACTGCTCTACGATCTCAAGACCATGACTGAGCTGAGGTGTAAATATCAAAGTGGAAAGGTGTCTTTTGCTCATTGGTTGTGTGGGACCCAGCCATGATAAACTTCATGGAGGCCTGAGTCTCACTAGCTTACCCTGAAGCAATGCCTGGTTACCAGAAGAACCGCAAACTGAGACTACCCAGGGACCACCCAGGAACAGACCATCCAAAGGAAATTCCTAACGTTCTAGCCGATGTAGATAGAATCACCTGCCAGCACACATTCACCAGGTCACCCCTAGACAAATGTCAGCCAATCAATCAGGGGTCCTGGACCTCAGAAACCCCTCACCCCCACCTTTACTACTATAAAAACCCAACTCTAACTGAGCTTGGGGTTCTCCGATTACTCCAATAAATTGGACATGCAGAGAGACTGAGTTTGCAAACTTGTGTAAGAATAAAGGCTCTTTGCTTTTACATACAGGACTCGGTCTCCTAGTTGGTTTTGGGGGGACTCTGTGATCTGGGTGTAACTGTTGGTGACAGCGTCATCAAGGTGGCAGCTGATCTCCACTTAGAATTCGGTTGCTCTCCAAATCCCAGGGTCTAAACTTCATATAGAATTGCGAGTGATTCACAGGAGACTAAATAATTTTGAGACAAAATGAAGCTGGAGACTCTCTGCTTCCTGTTTGCAAATCTCACCATAAAGCAATGCTAATCAAGACATCACAGTCTTGGCATAAGGACGTATACCTGGCTCCAGGGAGGGGACTTGGGAGTCTAGAAGTTAAGCCATATGTCTGGGGTCAAATGACTCTAGAGAGGACCAAGAAGGGCATGGAGGCCATTTCCTAAGCAAAGATCAATTTTTCCATAGATAAATCCAGGGAAGTTGGCAGCTGTGTGTGAAGCATTTTGGGGCCCGTTTCCTCACCCCACATACAACAGTTAGCTCCAAGGGGATCAGAGACCACAGCATGACAGCTAGAGCCATAAAACACTTTGATGACGACTCAGGAGTATGTTCCCATGATGCAACATGTGGCTATGGACTCTCGGGTTAAGAGAACAAGAATATGCAAGAAAAGAATACTTAGATATGCTAGACTAATGAAATTTTTAGAAGATTCTGTTTCTGTTGTTGCTTTAGAACGTACTGTCAAGACAGCAAAAAAACAAAGCAACATGTTCCCAGAGCCCAGGGTTGAATAAAGAACGTGTATCTAAAGAATGGAAGGAACTGTCACAACTCACTAATGAAAGGACAAACACCTCTGCTAACAACTGAGCAAAAACTATCTGAATAGACATGTCTTTAAAAAGATAATGGGAATAACCAGTAAGCACAGGAAAATACGCTCATCCCTACCCAGCAGGTCAGGCAGCTGGAATAAACAAGTCAGTTACAGCAATGCTTGCAGCGATGCAGAGGAGCTGTGGGCACTGCTGGGAGACACCAAGTGGTACGGTCCCTTTGCAAGATAGCCTGCTGGTCCTTCAGATGGTTCAACACCGGGCTTGGAGATTCTGCCCTGTATTTCTCCCAAGAGGAGAGAAAATACATCTCTATACAAAATCTTGCTCAGGGTGGGCTGGGGGGGGGTGGCTCAGTGGCTAAGAGTGCTTGGATTGTAGGAATGAGGACCTAAGTTCAAGTCTCCATCGGGCATGGTTGCATGCATCTGTCATTCCAGCATTAGGGGTGAATACAGACAGGAAGATTTCAAGAACTCGCTGGCCAGTCAGCCTCACGGAAACAGTGAGCTTCTGGTTTGGTGAGAGACTGTTTCAAGAGAAGAAGATGCTGAGCACCTGTTCCGACCTCCACGTGTGCTTTGGGCAGGAGTACACACACTTACACATACTTGTGTGTGCACCGCTGCACACACATGCACCACATATTCCCATGCCAGCTTGCACTGGAAAATCTGCAGAAGCATGATTCATAACAACAACACTGACCCCTGGCAAACTGTTCATCTGTAGGATCCCACTGCAGAGCTAGGGCTGGAAGCCAGGGTCTTCATAACTTAGGAGGCTGAGCGCTCCACCACTGAGCCCGTTTTCTTCAGGGGTGTTGCCTCGAAGGCCACCATGCTCTGGTGATGGCCCACAACCGTGTACATGTGGGGAGCATCAACGGGACTCAATGGGTTATAAAGAAAATGTAAGCTGTGACATTGAGGGGGGGAGAGCATGATGGGAAGAGAAGTTTGAGGGCGGGGCTGGTGGTGGGCATCACCGACATATGTGGTATACATACGTGGTATACATATGTGGTATACATACATGGTATACATGTGTGATGTTCTCAAAGCATAGATAGACACAATTTGAAAAATGGTTTTCTAAGGCCTGAGGGCAGAGAGGTGGAAACCAGAGCATAAGATAAGTGTGCACATTTCGTACGCGTTTAGGCTCCAGTGTTTGACAAACACTGGGTATCTACCAGGCACTGCTAGGCTCCCCTCTAGAGATACAAGACGCTGGATACAATTTCTTGTTTTGTTTTGCTTTTTAATTTGGTATCTCAAAGCAGTTTTAATTTGCATTCCCCAGATGGCTAAGGATGTTGAACGTGTTTTCAAAGTATTTTTAATAAACTTTATTATAAAAAACTTGCAAATAAAAATCATTACACACTGAAATTAACCAGACCCGAAGTCTATGCATCTCAATGAACTCTTGAGAGGTCAGAGCAGCCGTTCTGAGGCCATGGAGCTTCATGGTGGATGGTACCCTTTCACTGTGGATAGGAAAGCTCCATGAGAGAGTTATAAGAGAAACAATCAAGTTCTATCCTCCTTCAGGACTCAAGTCTGTCACCTGCATTCAGTCCTTCCTCGTGCCCTGGCATTTAGTCTGTCTTGTTTTCTTTTCTACATAGCATATGTGTCCATATGCATATCTGTTTTCATATATACACATATATTGTTGACTAAGTTCAGAGTATAAGAGAAAAGTGCTTTTATATTATTTCTGAGATTATGTAACCTCACTTAATATCTTAATATTATGCATTCTAAGTCCATCTATTTTTTTAAAAAACATTTTACTTAATTTTCAGAGCTGAGTAGTATTCGCATATGTGTGTGTACATACATATATAATCCATATGTACACCATATTTATAGGTGTATATATAATATATTCCCAATTTTTATTACCTCTTCATCTGTTGGTAGACAACTAGGTTGATTCCAATTCTTTGCTCCTGTGACTAAGACAGCAGCAAACCTTGGGCTGCACACATCTCTCTGATAAGGTTGAGGGTTCTCTGAGCATATGCCCAGGAGTGTGACAGCCGCCGGCTCAGCTGTTTTTATGTAACTTATGTTTGAATGGAAAGGTAGAGAGAGAAGAGATGAAGGCACATTAAAAAGAAATAAGGACAAGAATAAACTTGTAGGAACGATGGGCACTACTATTCAGGGTCACTGGGAAGCCTGGCTGAGGAGAGATCTTGGCAGAGATCAACCTGAAGTAGGTAGGTCCTGGGAGGCACAGGGCGCCCAGGGTCCACAGGCACCAGAGTCGCTGAGGGCAAGAGCCTCAAGGTGGACCTGTGACTGACGTGTCATAGAGAAAGAGGTCAGCGTCACTCAATGTCATGGGTGAAGCCGGGGAGAAAGAAAACATAGAGATCCGGAGAGGTAGGCACAGGAAGCAGGCACTAGGAGGGGTAGTGAACTCTAAAAGGATGAATGCCAAGATTCGCCTCATGCCCACAGCCTCTACCTCAGTATAAACAAACCCAGGATTTTCCAGAGCGTTTGAATGCCCCAGTCTACAAGCTAAGAAATCATCGTCTGGTTTGAGCTTTTTCTAGCTTTTTTATGATTTATTTTTAAGTGTGTGCATTGGTATGTGCACACGTGCACACAGGCGTGCTCGCTATGGTGGCACCTGCCAGAAGAGAGCAGTGGGTCCCCTGAAAGCAGAGGTACAGGCAGTTATGAGCCGTTCAGCATGGACATTTGGACTCGAATTTGAGTCCTCTGGAAAAGCAAAATCAGTTAAGCGCTGTTAGCCAGTGAGCCACCTCTCCAGCTCCTTCCTAGTACGAGAGTTTTCAAACTATGGGCTGCAGCCACAAATTGGAAGCTAGTTCTAGAGCCATGAAATTAACTTCATGGACTGAAGCCTGCATGTCAAAAACAGAATGAAAAATGAAAACACCATTCCACAGTTTGTGTGTGTGTGCGTGTGTGTGTGTGTGTGTGTGCGCGCGCGCGTGCATAGCATACTGGTTGTGAAGTAAATTTCTTACATCCAAATATCTGTGCCTGATTCCTGGCTCCTGTTTGTCTCCCCTGCCTCCATATCCACCTAGCCTTGTCCATGATGTATCTGAGCCTGTCTGGGCTAGCTGTCAACGGTTTAATTGATCCAAAGACAAACCTGCCTGCAGCTATGGAATCCAAAATGCCACCTGTGTTAATTGAGATGTTTATTTTAAGCAAGACAGTGAATGCATTTAGAAGCAGTGCTGGGCAGTCATAGCCCCCGCTACACAGAAGAGTCCACCAGATCTTGCCACCATTACTTTCCTGATGCCACCCACAACCAGTTATAGAACGGCCAGGGGCTTCCTCTCCAAAGAGTCCCTGGCTCCTCAGAAGTGGGAGTTATGAGGTCAGACAGGGACAAACTGTAAACCCAGCATCAGTCCTGTGAGTCTCAGCTTCTTTGAAATCAAACTGGAGTGATGACGATATCAACCCAATAGGGTGGCACAAAAATATAAGAAAACCGACTTCACATCTGCATATGCCTGTCAGCCTGGTTGGTCCTTTGGACCCAAGTCATGAAGAACTTACTATACCCATTTTACAGATGAGGACTCAGAAGTTCAGAGGCTCTAATGTCACACTGCTGCCAAGTTGGCTTCAATAGGCTTCACCCCAAGGTGGTCTAACCCCATGATAATGAATTCATGCTGTTTTCCTCAGTCATGTGATGCAGGTGACCATAATAGACCCATAGAAGTTCACTAACTGTTTATGAACACATACACTGGCCTAGCAACAACTTCCTGTCTGATGGTTACAAAACATATAAAAAAACACAGTGTCATTTAATCTTCAAAATAAAAGACACTATGATCCTCATTTTATGGATGGAAGAAAAGACACCGGGAGGTTAGGTGCGCTGTGTAGGGTCGCACAGCCAAAAGCAGAGGTAGGGTTTGTATCCTACGAGTCTGGGACATCAGGCACCCACTCTGCTATGGTGCCTTCCTTCCCACTGAGCATCCTGAATTCACCCTCCAGGACCCTCCTCCTATTCCAGACCCCACCAGCAAGGAATCATGATGAATGGTTAGGACCATGCAACTAGCCACTTGGATGCTTGGATTGTCACAGGGCCCCCAAGGGCTATATGAACCTTAATAGGCATCCACTCCTCTCTGGACTGCACATATCTGAAAACTAGGCCGAGTACAGTAGTGACAAATTCAGAGGACTAGAATGAAGAAGCTGTCCGCCCAAGTCCTTGGCACAGAGCCAGCACATAGCAAGAGAATAAATGTGCTTTGCAGTGAAGCAATGGGGGCCATAAATTCCTATTCCACACTGGACTGTGGCCCTGGACATCAGGGGCCGATCATGCCGTGGGGTCAGGGAAAGGCTGGTATGCACAACCCAACAAAGAGGGTAGAGGTGGAAGACTAGAACAGAGAGACTGTGGCCCATATCTCGCTCTCTCCCTCCTTCCTCGCTTGCTTCCTCCCTCTCTCCCTCCCTCCCTCCTTCCTTGCTTGCTTCCTCCCTCTCTCCCTCCCTCCTTCCTTGCTTGCTTCCTCCCTCCCTCCCTCCCTCCTTCCTTGCTTGCTTCCTCCTTCCCTCCCTCCCCCCTTGCCTCATTTATCATCCACACATCAGTCCAGCTCTAGACAGAACTGTGCTGGAATGTGGATACCAAGACCAAGCTCTTCAGCTCCTCCCTAGACAAGAATGGAAGAAGGATCTGGGCGATGGAGGGATACTCTTTAATACCAGCACTCTGGAGGCAGAGACAAGTGTGTCTCTGAGTTTGAGGCCTGGTCTACAGAAAACGGAAAAAATATGAGGAAAGGCAGTTTCCTATCTTAGGATCTTTGAAACACAACTTCCCAAACATGTGTAGATGTGTCAGCCACTAACTAGCTGAATTCTCAGTAGCCAAATTGATGCTGTGGGTCCTAATACTCACAATGAAAGGAAAGGGGGATCAACTGCAGGGGAGGGAGGAGGGAGATGGAATGAAGAGGAGAGCAGTGGAGGAGGGGAGGGAGGGATGGAATAGAGGGGAGGGAGGAGAGAGTTATGAAACAAAGGGGAGAACCGGAATGGAGGCAAAGGAGGAGGGAGGGGTAGAAGAATGAGAGGGAGGGTGGGGAGACAAGAGAGAAGGAGGAAAGAGGGAGGGATGAAGGGAGAGAGGAAGGAAGGAAAGAAAGGAGAGTTTGTCTAGTTACGCGACTTCTATAAATATTTAACATTGCCCTAAACGGCCCTCAAGTATACCGTCGTTCCCTTCTTTGCTGAGCACAGAAGGTGTCGTTAAACACATTGGGCAAGTGTGTGGCTTCCACCCACTAAGTTTCATTCTCCCCAGAAGCAGCTCCTAGGACAAGGACTCGGGGAACTTCTTAGTCCACTTGAGCAGCTCGGGAGCACTAGAACATGGGGAAGGAGGTGGATCATAAGCTGACTAGCACTGTGCGTAACTAGAGATTCTCACAGAGCAGTGGAAGCTGGAAGCAGAGGCAGAGCATAGCCAGCTTGAGGAGAGCAGACCAAGATGTGTGTGGACAAGTTTCTCAACCTCAGCACTACTGATGCTGGTCACTGCAAGATCCTGCTCCATGGCTAACCGCCCTGAGCACTATGGGATGTTAAATAGCATCCTTGTCCCCTACAGGTTCCCAAAGCCTGGCAAACACAAGTATCTCCCGACATTGACAGAAGGGCTCCTGCAGAAGAGAACCACCAGTCCAGACCAGCTCCTGCTGAAGATGACTGAGGGATGCTGGGAAAGGAGATGCCACCTTGGGGCCGAGATGACTCAGTGGGCAAAGTGCTTGCCACACAAGTCTGAGGACCTGCATAGAAGTTTCCAGCAATGACATGACTGCCTGGTAGGCATAGTGGCACCCCTGTAATCCTAGTGCTCCAGATGCCGAGCTTGAGGGTCCCCTAAACTAATCTGACTGCCCAGACTAACCAAATCTGTGAGCTCCAGGTTCCAACAGGAGACCCAGTCTCAATATATATGGTGGACAGTGATGAAGAAAGACACCCCTCTCAACCTCTGGCCTCTACAGGCATGCACCCATACCCACACATGGGAATGTGCACACACACATATGAGCACAACATGAATATACATGAGAGAGGCATGCATCCATACCCACACATGGGAATGTGCACACACAGATGAGCACAACATGCATATACATGAGAGAGGCACGTATCCATACCTACACATGGGAATGTGCACACACACATATGAGCACAACATGAATATACATGAGAGAGGCATGTATCCATACCTACACATGGGAATGTGCACACACACATATGAGCACAACATGAATATACATGAGAGAGGCATGCATCCATACCCACACATGGGAATGTGCACACACAGATGAGCACAACATGCATATACATGAGAGAGGCACATATCCATACCTACACATGGGAATGTGCACACACACATATGCACACAACACGAATGCAGATGAGAGAGACAGAGACACAGAGAGAGACCACCTCTCCAGGAAAGCAGAGAGACGTACAACAGCTGAAGAAGACTGGAATCAAAATTAAGTCAGGTTCTGACACTGATCAGTCCACTAGCACACAGTGTTATGGCCAGGACAAGGGACATGAACCCCCCAGGTACCCAAGGACCATAGCAACTTCCATAAGGTTGTGTCCCATGGGCAATAACAGACATATTAAACACTTCACCTGTTCCCAAGCACTTAGGTTAATTCTGATTTTCTATACTGTAAATAATGGAGTATGCATAGTCTTTTAATAAGATAAAGATTTATTAAAGAGGGGTGTGTGTGTGTGTGTGTGTGTGTGTTATCCTGAGAAGCCAGAAGAAAGCATTGCATTGAATATCCTGGAGCTGGAGTTCCAGGTGGTTGTGAACCACCCAGTGTGTGTGCTGGGAACTGAACCAGGGTTCTCAAGAAGAGCAGGTGTTGCTACTAAGCACCAGCACATCCCTCCAGCCTTAGATAACACACATTCTTACAACTTCGTCTTTTACTGTATTCACGCTGGTCCAGGATAAATTCCCAAGAGTTCCAGTTAGCAACTGAAGAATGGAGCTGTCTTGAGGCCCAATTACTGTACTCAGCAGTAAATGAATGGCTCCTTTCTTCCATCCACACCAGCTCAAGGTATTGTGCGTGTTTTGATTCTTTCTAAGCAAAAATAGACAAGTGTCTCTTGTTGCATTTCTTATAAATATAGGTTTCTTCTATATCCTTTTGACTGTGTCACTTCTGAGCCTTGCTGGGTCTCCCAGGCTTCCCATTACAGTTGCCAGGAGCAACTGTTGGCATCTGGCATGACTGGTTACGAACATGAACCATCCCAGTGCCCTTGCTAATTAGTTCAGATCTTCCTGAACAACCCTCTGTAAATATTCTGCTTCTATAACACACTTCTTCCAGCCTAATTGATGCTATTTGGGAATAAAGCTTCTGGGGCTAGACCTTGCTCTCTCCCATGTGGGGGTCTAGCCTGCCCCATGTAGCCCTACTTAGATGCAAAGGATAGGAAGAGGAGGCCTGCAGGAGATCCCATCACCAGAAACTGTGTTGGAAGAGTGGCTGTGCTGTCATAATGTGTGGACTTTCAGAATGGATCACGTTAATTCGTATAGATAATGTATATTAATCATAATGGAATAGAATCTGGAGAACTCATATCACACATATAGATTTTTTTGCCATCAAAGATGGGCAGCACTCAGCACACCTTAAATTTGAGCTATGTGCTGAAAACCCTTCAAAACCATGGTGTGGAAGGGGAGAGAGAAGGTGATTTTACAGCAGCGAAGCTGACGAACACCTTACTCAAGTGATTGAGTTCAGCATTAGCAGTCATCAATCATTTTGATACCTCATACCCTTGACATAGCACTTGACCATGGGGTCTTTCTCCCCAATCACATTGCACCATCTAATCATGAGAGAAATGTCAGACTAACCCCAATCACAAGGCGCTCTATAAACTCTTGACTAGGGCTCCCCAAGATGGCCAAGGTCATGGGCAAATGAGAAAGTCTAAGAAACAGCCAGAGCCAGGGGGAAACCTAAAGAGATGAGCAAGTGAGAACATGTGTATCCAACTGCAATGGATGTCCTGATGCTTGGGGTTACAGAGCATATACATCCCCCAGAAGGGCCTCCTACACCATCCCTCTTTTCACAAGCATCCTAATGATCCTTCTGGGAGATGAGACTTTTCCTTCCCTCATGCTCTCTTCCTGAGTGTGGGTACCAGTGCTCACACACATCACAAACACCTGTAGCCCCAGATGCAGACAACAGCACCTTCAGCACCTGTACTCACAAGTGCACATAGCCACATATAGACGCAGAATTTTCAAAGATAAAAACAAATCTTTAAAGCACTTGTCTCTTCTCCTGGTACTTCTAACCTGCGCTTTGAGCTCCCCCTCCTAAGATTCTTACAGTGGTGTCCTTCACGGCATGGACAGCCCCTTCCTCATCACTGCTGATGACCTAAGGTATGCGCCTTTCCTTCTGGTCCATATTCACCAGCAAGCCTCATGAATATGAAGTCGGGGTGATGGAGTGAAGATACGGGGGAGCGTCCCAGGCTCCGGGCTTGTTCCCATCCCTGTTTGACTTGAATGGCTTGGGGTAGACACCATGCTCACTCAATCAATTTCCTCATCTGAGAAATGACATTTGGAAAGAGATGCACCTCATCTTGTTCATGTCTTTGAGACCTTGGGGTCCATGGTAGCTGATTCCAGGGCCTCTACAGACACAAAGAGGTTGACCCATGGGATAACTATCACGGGACAGCCTCTGCTTGGGAAGGGTGAATATGATCTTACACTTATCTACAAGGCTGTCTACTGAGAGATCCAGGAACAAGGCAGGACTACTTTGACTACCTTTCTGCTCCACACTTGGTCACATCTGCATCGCCACAGGCTTTGTCGTGCCTGCTGATGAAATATGAATGTGGAGTGACATGTACCACTGCTGGCCAGAGCTTCAGGACAAAGCTCACGTTTCTGCATCTTCTTCTTCATTTATTCCTGCTACGGTGATCCTGCAGACACGTCAACATTCCACAAAACCCTAATGTGCAAAGGCCTCCACCCTAACCCTTGTTAGTGGGTCTTGGTGACATCACAGGACTAGCAAAGTTTTATGCTAAGCCACCGTGATCTAGCGCCTACCTGTTACCATAGCAACACCTGTCTTGATTGATGCTGGTCCTTTCTAGTCTGCTTCAGTATAGCTACCACTCCCTGTGTTCTGTTGTCAGCCCAAGCCATCAACACCACCACAGCCCCCAACCAAAATCCTATTAGTGTCCCCACTTACAGAGGAGAAACCTTGTCCCCTGGAGGGTCGATAAATTGACCAACGTCACGCAGTGACTAAGCAATAGGCACAGTTAAGAGCCAAACCCAGAGCATCCATAATTAACTGCCTCCACCATTCCAGGCGTTGGACCCAGTGGTATCAACTCCAGGGCCCACTGTGGCTCTCTGCACCCAAGTCCATGCTCAGTGAGTTCCTTAAGAGTTTGCCTGGTCATGTACATGCTACACTTTTCTTTCTCTGCTGTGGGCGGGGCCGGGCATCAAAGCGTAATTTATCAGACCCTGAAGATTCTGAACGGCCAAGCTGAGTACTAGAACCCCACCACGTATCCCTCCCAACTCCCCTGAGTCCAATCAGATCTGCCTGTGTAGAACCTTATCCACTGGAACATGGGAAACATACCAGGGTCACATCCCCCAACCCCCAGTAGTTATCAACTACTAATAGTGCCTCACTTTGCTAAAGAACGCAGCACCAAACTAGGACCTAAATATCTACTTTTATCCCAATAGATTTGTGCAGCTCACAACCCTCTCAGAGAAACTTATTTTATTTTAATATTTTTCAAGACAGGGTTTCTCTGAGTAGCCTGACTGTCCAGGAACTTACTATGTAGACCAGGCTGGCCTCAAACTCACAGAGATTCACCTGTCTCTACACCCAAATGCCAGCATTAAAAGAATATGCCACCTCCACCTGGAGAGAAATTTCTTTTTACAATGGAGATAGTTAATATGGGCACTCCCATCAGGCCAGAGGGTAGTGAGTGCAGCAGGTTCTGCCCCAACTGGTACATCTGTATCACACCCCTTCACCATAAGACCCAGGGAACATCACAGACACGGGGGGGGGTGTGAGAAGATCATAAAGGCCGGAGGTTGCAAGGAACTGCTCAGAAATGGTATTTTTTTGTGACAAGACAGGACTGTTGCATGCATGAAGTCACCACAGCTGTGGTGTATAGCCAAGCCACTCTGCTGAGAGACAGCACTAACGAAGGACTCATAACAGGATTATTGATGGAATCGTAACAGAGTTATTGGGTCCCTGTTGTTTTGAGAGAATGCTGTACAGGACTGTCAAAAAATGTTGCAAAGAAAAAAGAAAAACTCCCAGTGCATGTGTTACAGCAGGGAGGGTTTCCCGGATGAAGGCTTGTATCTCTGCAGCATACATTTTTGCTAGGTCTGCATAATAAGTGGGCCAGAGAACATCCCAGAACAGCCGGAATTCAGGGCAGAAGATCAAGTTAACAAGATTGGCTGGGGTGGGGGAAGCAGCGGTTGGGACTTGACTGCCAGAGTTGACCTGCATTTTACTGTTTACCCTGTTGAGGTCCATCCATCACTCTAGCTTAGGCTCCCCATGGTCCAGCTTCCCACAGGTGCCTTTGGAGCCTGGATCCTCAGGGCAGCCTTGCTATTCCACTTGCCCAGACCACTGGACTCACGGAGGGGGTGTAAGTAATACACACACAGAGACAGAGTCACCATGGGCAGGTGACTTTAGCTGTCTAAACCTTTGGTCTTCTGTCAAACTGAGCTGACAGAACCTAGCTCATGCATGGGTTACAGCGCCTGCAACACCTCAAAAGCCTCACATGTGGTGGGTCAACTGTTCGTTACCAGAAGGAATGAGGGTTATAGACTCAAAGAGAGCCCACAACATTCTGAGAGCTTTGTTTAAATCACCATCTCTGGGCTTACTGGCCAGCCAGCTTAGCCAACTTGCCAAGTTTCAGGTCAAGGAGAGACCTTGCCTCAAAACAACAACAAAAATGGTGAGCAGACCCTGAAAAAAAGACACAAGGTTGCCCTCTGACCTCCACATGCATGTGTGCAGATATATACATGCACTTGCATATATGAACAAAGGCACACACACACACACACAAATCATCAACATAATGACTCCCTTCATCATCACGGCAAGCTTACCAGGTGAGTACTACTGTCTTCATTTTCAAGATGAGGACAAGGCAGAAGGAGGAGAGCTATTTGCCCAAAGCCATCAGCTCAGTGACAAGCCATGTACAAGCAATGTCTCAACTCATTCTACACACTTGGATAGGAGTGGTTGCCTCTTCCATTCTAAAGCAAAAGGGGCTGAGGCTCCAATAGCTCAGTGAGACAGCAGACACCAAGCAAGCATCAATGTGGGATTCAGGATCAACTCTGCCTGTGCATCTTTCCAGCCTCCATTCCTATAAATAAAAGCAACTACCCTTAGGAAAGCTAATCAACACTGATTTGGCAATTAGAGGCTGCAAGGTGCTAGGCTAAGAACTCAGCAGGCATCCTCTTATGTAAATGTCACAGTGAATACTTGCCCCCGTTTGACATGCTAAGAAACTGAGGCCCAGAAAAGATCATGGCTGGCCAAGGTCACGGCTAGAAGCTGCCACAGTTGAGAAGCAGATTCTGTCAGCTCTGATAAGACCTAGAGTGAGCTACGGAGTTTGCTCAATAAGCATCCTTGAGCTGCTATGGAAACCTTGGGTCCTCTTTTTCCCCCATCAATGTTGGAGTAAGCTTGTTGAGGGTTGGTGGTGGGCTTCAAGGACAGAAAATAGGGAATCATTGGGAGGGAAGCAAAGCTAAATGTGACGGACAGATGGCCGGGCTAATAGTCAGCAGGCTGGGCCAGCCCTCCATCCTTGGTGTCATCCCTCCCAGGTCCACTAGGAGTCCTCGGACCCTCCTGAGCATGTCCAACAGGTTAAAGGACTACCAAGGCAGATTTGGAAGGAGGTTATTTCTATCTCCTTAGAGACACAGACTCCAGATATCCATGTCTTCATTCCCCTGCAGGAACAAACCTGGGCTGCAGGCTGGCAGAGGGGAAGAGGCCCTTCTTTGGCTTTCTTGGTTAGAAGATTAATGCATCTGAAATGACAGCGGTTGAGTATCTCTGGAAGATCAGGAGAACAAGTGTGCACAATACAGTAAAGCTGGGGTCTGCCAAAGGTGGAGGGGAAGAGGAGGCATTTCTTCCATTACCACCACCATCACCTTGGTGCAAGGTGGGGCCAGGGTGGCAAGTCACACACCCAGAGAATATGTCTCATGTGTTCTGTAGACACTGAGCCAGATGCCAGCAGGAGATCACCTTACAGAGCCCCGCCAGGGACATGGAAAGTGACAGTGGGTCCCCACCATCTCTTACGTATTTAAGATGACTACCTGGTATAGACATGAACCTTTGAAATATCTCCTGTGGCCTTGGAGACTCCGAATGACCTGGCCCTGCCTCCTGTCACTCAGGTCCCGCACCATGTTAGAAAAGTTGTCCTGTATGCAACTCCCCTGGAAACCTGAGCTCCCCTTTGGCCTCAAGTTGAGCAGCTTCCCTGCCTAGGATGTCTTTACCCTGTGTTCTCGCTCTAAACATCACAGCTCCGAAGGAAAGGGGTCCTGGCAGCCAGGAGCCAGAGAATACCACAAAGTCACACCACACAACAAACCTCACACAAGACATTTACAGGGAGAGGAAAAAGCAGGAGGATGGCTTCTTCCACTCAGTAGAGAAAAAGAAGGGAATTGAGTAGAGGGCAGGGCTCATAGAGAGTTTCTTGGGGGGAGTGGACTTTCTCAAGGTGAAGCTTTCCCCGGTAGGCATTGGTGGGATTTCCAGTCCAGGGCTTGGGCTTTTTACTCTGTAGGGCTCGGGGAGGGGGCACTGGGTCCAGCCATTAGGACAGTTAGAGTGTTCTGTGGGTAGAACCTGGCAGTTGGAGGTTCTCGGGGCAGCGGCCTGGCAGCTCGTGTGTCTCGAGGGGCTTGTACTCTCAGTGCCCACCTTCATCAGGATGGCTCTAGCTTTCGCTTACATTAGAGTCCTCTAATCCTCTCCCAGTTCCCATGTCTACTTCCCCCAGTTCAGAACTTGGTTTGCTGGTGGTCACTGGTTACCACAGAAACCCATTCTCTCAAAGTTCCAGAAGCCAGAAGGCTAACATCACGGAGCCGGCAGAATCTTACTCGCTGCTCCTTTGCTCCGGGTAGCTTTTTTTTCCTCTAATCCTTGACACTCCTTGACTTATACCTACCTGGGTTATCCAGTCTCTGTCCTGGTGTGTACTTGGCTGGTCCCCAACTAACACCTGTGTCACTACACGGCTTTTCTGTGAGGAGGCCATTGAACCAAGTCCGCTGTAGGAAAACGTCATTTAAAATGGATTTCTGTCATAAATCTGAAATGAAGTCCTCTTCTGAGGCTTCGGAGTGAGTGTAAACTTGAGGAAATCCCCATATAACCCAGTGTAACCAGAAACTTAGCACTACAGAAGAGCAAATCATAAGGAATAAGCAGAGGAAGCAGCGGGGGAAGATGGAAGCCATATTGGGGAAAGTGTGAGAGCTAATGACCAAAAAGCCAGGAGCCGCTGACCCTGCCAAACTCCAGGAGGTTCAGTCTTGTGCCTGGTGACATCGTCCCTCAAGGTCCTTAACACTCCCTAGACTTAATGCAACCTGGCAGCTGTGAGAAATGCTCCACCCCTGTACATTAGCTAAGAAAACGGAAATAACAGTGTGTCACTTGGGAGGTAGAAGCTGACATCTTTCTCAAGAAGTTTTCTAGTCTACCGATAACACTTGGTTCTCTGCTCTTTTCCAAACGGTGAGTTCCCAGGCATCTTCAGGACGACTGCACAGCAGACGTCAGACGCAGTTGGGTGGCAGACGTTACCAGTCCTCAAAGGCAGAGAGGCAGTGGAGGCCAATAGGATGACAGAGCTGGGGCTCCGGATGTCTCCTTCATGGCTTCCTGAGTTCTTGAGCCTTCGCTTCCTCATCAGTTACAATGGTAGCAATGACCACCGTACACTTCCTGGCCTGGTCACAGGTTAACTGATAGGGTGGGTGTGCCATAGCAGGCACCGAGTGAAAACCCAGGTCACAGCATAAGTATTTTTAATAATATTTTCACTAATCAGTGTTAGTAAGCATACTTTTACTATAAGTCCGAAAGACGATGCTTTGGGCTCTTAAAGTAAATACATTTCTTATTTCTTGCCATTAGGTGCCAAGTCTTTCCATTTACAAGACTTAGAAATAGAAATCTGAAGAAGAGCTGCACCATCCCCAGTCTGTATACGAAAGGCTGGCATGAATACAGGATGCATGGGGTCCTAGGTTTTATTTCAAGCACAAAAACAGGGTGCCTAAACCCATTATCCAAACCCAAAGCCATGAACTCTCCCAGCAGGCAGACTATGGCCTCACACACCACTGCCCTCCAGACTACGACCTCACAGACCACTGCCCTGTAAAAAGAAACCTCAGCTCCTTGGGGGAAATAGCCAAGGCTTGCTTTGAGTGGAGAATCCATGAAAGGAGTCTGAGAATGTTCCCAGGTCTGAGGATGGAAACGCTGCAGAGATGTTAGAGACCTTTGCAAAAGACTAGAGGGTCAAACTGAGGTGGCGTTCACCAGCTAAAAATGGGGTAATCTGAGAATCAACAATACGATAATGACAATGATGGATGAGACTGTGGAGAAGGCTCCATCCATGCAGTGGTCAGACAGACTAGCCTGCTGCTTGGCAGCCCCCGGGGCAGTGGAGACCCTGCCTCAAAAAAATCAGGGTGGATGCAACACACGCGCACACACACACACATGCAAGCACACAGGCACGCATGCACGCAGAGAGAGAGTGCCGTTACACGGGATCACGAATTCATGGTGGTGCGATGAAAGTGAATCCTCACTTCAGAGCTCTGAAGGAAGTCCTAATTAGCTCTCAGACTGAGGTGCCAAGAAGCAAGCATGTCACCCCATGTCACACAGCTTCTAAAGAGGGGAGACAGAATTCCACACTGTGTCTATGCCATCGCAAAGTGTAAGGCACAGAGTCTTCGGTAAAGTTTAACGTTCCCTCCACTGGCCCCACACAGGGCTACAGGCAAAGCCCAGAAATGAGAACAAGAAGGAAAAGCTATTACAGTCCCATCCTACCACCTCTTATTCCCCGGTTACAAGCCACAGATGTTGGAAGTTGAGAGTGTGGCATGATATATACACGAAATGATAATGGCAAACCAATTATAACCACTCCTGTGAAAATCCATGAGGGCCATAAAATGCTCTTTGGTTTCAAGGTGGGAGCCAGCAGCGTGTTTCCAAGGATCCTCCCAATTCCGCCCTGCCTTCCTACCCCTCGGATGAAGTTTCTTAAAGAGCAGCCTGGGAATTATTTTTACCTAGGTACATTTTTAAAATACAGTTACATGGGCTTTTGGCCCAGAGCAGATTGGTTTCTAATGTACAGAGCCCTGAAATTGGGATTTTTAACCAACTGCCTAGGAAGGTTGTTGGAATATTGCTGTTTAGGAAATGATAGCTCTGTGTGCAGCCTTTCCTGGGAGAGGAGGGCAATGCCTCTTCATCCTAGATAAGGCACCAGTTGCAGGCAGAAGCAGTGACGTGTCTCTGGTCTAGCTTAGTGGGTCAATAGATTTATTGGGGGCCACTTGTAGATGCATGGGTGACCCAAGGACAGCGGGATCGTTGAAAAGCCCATCCCAGCAGGGCTGAGGACTCAGGAAAGCTACATCATGGGAGTTCTCTACGACTTGCAGACACCGCCACCCAAAGGCTCCCCCACCTGGGTTCAGTAACTTCCACCCCTAATAAAGTCATGGGACCGGAGCTTGGGATGTTTCTGCTGGAGAGAAGACCCACATGGCGCTCTCTCCCATCTGAGAGAATGTGGGGCTGAGGGCTGGCTCAGGTGGAGAGCTTTCCTCGCATCCCTGAGGTCCTGGGTTTGATCCCAGCATGGGAAGGGTGTGCTAGACAGACATTCTCTATTGACTACTCTACCTCCAGCCCCTCATTCCACCTGAACTTGTTTGTCAATGATCTCTCTAGAAGACAAACTCCTGTTGAAATCTTTTTTAAAAGCCAGATGCAGTGATATAGGCCTGTAATCCCAGTACTCGGCGAGGCTGAGACAGGAGGATCAAGAGTTGGAGGACAACTGTGTAGTGACACACTTTGCCAGTGCTCCCTCCCGGTGCTCAATATCTCCCACAGTCTTTAGGGCAGACCCAACTATTCCCAGACTTCTCTGCCATTTCTTCACCACCATTCCACACTGTTCTCTCTGCCCCCCCAAAAGAAAAGTCACTGAATGATTCTTCCACAATAGCCATCACTGACATCATCTGTCTCCACAACATCCTTCCTGTTTCGCTCACCTTGACCTTCCTTGGTGCTTCTAAGTTGACCTCTTTACATCTCTCTAGTAGCATATCTTATGATGACTGTTGGGTGATCCCAACATGGCCTGTGTGGTGGTGTAAATAAAAATGACCCAAGTAGGCTCATAGGGAGTGACCCTATTAGGAAGAGTGATCTTGTTAGAGTAGGCATGGCCTTGTTGGAGGGAGGGTGTCGCTGGGAATAGGCTTTGAGGTTTCAGAAGCTCAAGCCAGGCTTACTGTTTCTCTCTCTTCCTGCTCTCTGCCAATCCAGATGCAAAACTCCTGGCTTCTAATCCAGCACCATATCTGCCTGTTCGCCGCCATGCTTCTCACCATGATGATAATGGACAAAGCCTCTGAACTATAAGCCAGCCCCAGTTAAATCTTTTCCTTTGTAAGAGTTACTGTGGTCATGCTGTCTCTTCACAGCAATAAAAACCCTAGCTAATACAGCCTGGTACCATACGACTATGGACTACACAAGCTATGCCTTCTCCCCTATTGGGTCTCTATCCCCTGGCCATCCCTGACAGTATGGGTCCCCAGGGCTCACTAAATGAGTGAAAGAGAAACAAGGTTCCCTCTTCATCTTCATCCCTTCATGGCATATATTACCCTACTTTTTCTCGGCTCTCTTTACTTCCCCTGTTCCATTATTGATGATAATCTTGCACACTCCCCTTGACTCAAGCCCCCTTTCTTTCCTATGGCACACCACAGTTTGCAGAGCTCTTCAGAAGCACACGTTTCTTGCAACTCCACCTAGGAGGCATGCAGTCTCTCCTCGGTACCCACAGGCTGAGTGTGTTTGTACACAGCTGCTACAATGAGAGGGGTCCCTTTGTTTGTCCCAGCTGCCAGGCTAGCTTATACCAGAACTAACCCACACAGAAACTGTATTCATTAAAACACTGCTTGGCCCATTAGCTCTAGTTTCTTATTGGCTAATTCTTACATCTTAATTTACCCATTTCTATTAATCTGTATATCGCCACATGACTGTGACTTTTAGGCAAGATTCTAACCAGGGTCTGTCTCAGGCAGAAGATCCATGGCGTCGACTCTCTCTGCCCTTCTTCCCAGCATTCCGTTCTGTCTTCTCCGTCTACCTAAGTTCTGGCCTATCAGGCCTAAAGCAGTTTCTTTATTCATTAACCAATGAAAGCAACACATGAACAGAAGAACCTCCTATATCACACAACCCTTATTGAATTGACCACATCAGCCAATCCTATCACACCTTTGAGAAGCTTCAGTCCCAGTTGCAGGGGATTGGTCCAGGGCTGTATGCTTGGTGTAAGTTATCCAATCATGTTCTCTCCTGAGAATATGAACTGTGTAAGAAAGATTTCCCTTAAGGTTGTTTTGGGGCATTCTGGGATCCCATGAGGAAGGAAGAACAGAGAAACCAAAGAGTTTGGTTTTCCTTGGTTTCTGATATCTGTGGGTGCCATGGAGGAGGCTCTTGTACACAGCCCTTGGTCTCAGGAACCCTTTCCCTGTCCTTCCAATAAAAATTTTCCTTTACACTGGAGTTAATATGTATAAAATTTGCTCCTTGTATATAAACAAGTCTTGACCAAGAAAGGGTTGGGAGAAGGAATCCTGACCAAGACATTAGAAGCCTTAGGTAAAGCATTCAGTCCCAGAGTCTCAGTATCTACTCTTACAAGCTAGATACTTAGCATGTAGGATTTACTGAGAAACACACACACTTGGTAGCTGTGCACTTACTGGGTGAAGGAACTGCTCCAAGTTCCCCACACAGTGAACACAGCAAGCATGGTGGTAGGCAACCAATGAGGTACTCTCTGGGAGAGATGGGGCAGCATTCAATTGGGGATCTGCAATCTCTTGGAGATACAAGGTACCACCTAGAGACAGGATGGGAGCAATGGCTTCCAGTACCTCCTGCACAAGAGTTGCCAGCTTCCAGGTCCTATAAGCCTGGAGAGGAAGTTCAGCTAGATTATGGGCGATCTAGGGGTGGGGAGACTATCCTCTCTCTCAGCTCTGACGGTCTGGAAGCCACAAGGGTAGGACAGGTGTCTGTGTTGCCAGCCACCCACCTCCTGAGGGCACCAGCCTGTCTGTCCTGCTCACAGAAAGTGACACCCGTTTCTGTCTACCAGTCCCTGTCTCTTCAGTCTCTTGTTTTGATGATTTTGTCTCTTTCCCTTTTCTGTGTTCTGTTTCTCTGTGTCTTCTCTTCTCTCCCTACTGGTTTCCCTCTGTCCTTCCTCCCTTTGTGTCTGTTCCTTTTCCCTGTCTCCTTCCCCTTCATCCCCCTGACATACACTGGCAACTGCTCCTGACCAGCTTCCCTTTGTCTTGGTCCCTCTCCAGTTGCCTGGTAACCACCTTCCCCACCAGCCCCACAGAAACCATAGCAACGAGCAGCCTAGAGATGCGGCCATTCATCTTGCTTTTGTCCTTTGCGTCTCCGCCACTGCAGGCCACGCAAGTGGATGCTCCAATTACAGGTACTCAGGCAGGATGCCTTTGTCCAAGACCTATTCACAGCCAAGTGGACTCAGAGCAGAAGCTGTTGGGAGCTGCCACACAATGTGTCTTTGTGCCTCCCTCAGGTGCTCCCTGCAGTGCTCAAGGACAGCAGGATCTCCATGCTCATGCTCCAAAGCCTACATGCCAGACAATGGCAGGGGTGGAAGAAAAGGGGGGCACAGTAGACAGACAACCTTCCAACCCAAAAGGCCCAGAAGAAAAACCAAAGGACATTAGAGCCGAGTGGGGATTACAGTGGTCAGCACAGAAGCAAAGACTCTGTCCCAGCTCACTGAGTACCTACCCCCTCTGGACCCTGATGCTCTGTCCATCCTCAAATGCAGAGGTCACTTTAAAACTACATGGCTCTTCTCTCTAGCCCAGATCTGCAAGGTCACAGTCTTTGTACATTTAACTCCTACACAGTCTCATAGCCCAGTTCCTGCACCCCCTAGGATGAAGGTTTCCCTGAGCACCTCTGCACTGCTCTCTGCTCATGAGTGTGTGTGTGTGTGTGCACACATAGTGTGCACATGTGCGTGTGTGTACACATGATGTATTCGTCTCCATGGGATACTGTATCAAGTTGCCTCAAGCCGGGTATCTTAAAACAAGATGTGTACCAGCTCACATGTTAGAAGCTACAAGTTCAAAATCAAGGTGTAGGCAGGGTCTTACATCTGAAGAATCCAGGGGAGGATCCTTCCTTGAGTCTTCCTAGCTCCCAGTGGTGGCTGTCAGTTCTTAGCTCCCATCTGTCTCTATGGTTACATGCTTCCTCTCCATGTATATCTAAACTTCCTTCTTATCCCCAGTCTCTGGACTAGTATCTATCCTAACTGAGATGACTTCATTTTAGCTCCATTTACAAAGACCTTATGTCCAAATAATGCCATAGTCTAAAGTTTCAGAAGATGAGAAATTAGAGAGGAGTGGACACAAACCAATCCAGCCTACATTGGTTGCGCCGAGTTTTTTTGTAACTCCTGTGCCTTTGACAAAGTCATTACTCATTGCTCTGGCCACTACAATCAACCAGGGAGTAGAATGATCTCAGCAGTAATGACAAAGGTAGCTGACAGAAGTGACTCAAGGCGGGAAGGGCTTCCTTTGGCTCACGGTTCGAGAGTACACAGTCTGTCACCATAGGGGAGGCATGGTAGTATGAGCTGAGTATAAAGCAGCTGGCTACACAGCAGTCAGGAAGCAAGGAGAGAATGATGTCTCCCAGTGCTCAGCTCACTCTGTCTGAATTTTATCGTCACGGCCCCAGTCCAAAGAATGGTATTACCTGCACGTAAGGTGGGCCGTCCCATTCAGAAACTCCCTCACAGATGCACCCAGGAGTTTGTTTCCTATATAGGCCTAGATCTTGCTGAGTTGACAATTAAATAATCCCATCACAACCTTGATGAGCTTTGTTTTTCTTTTTTCAAAACACAGGGACCCCAGTGTCCTGCGAGAGGTCACCCAAGAGGCATGAACGAAGATGATCGGATGCAGTGTGTCTGCCAACGCACAGGGGTTAGTTGTCAGCTGGTAGATGTGGGGGAG
>LOEQ01003777.1:275398-289242 GCA_001685075.1 Bramus lutescens
CAGGGGCTCAGACCTAATCAATGACGTAATCACTGACACTCTGATGGCATCATTGAGAAATAGTAAAACTAGGAGGTGGAGCCCAGCCTTAGAAGTAGACCATTGAGTGCCTTGAGATGTTTGCTCCTGATACCTGCTCTCTTCACTCTCCTCCCTCTCTCCCTCCCTTCCCCCCTTTCTGGCTGCCTGTGGGTGAGCCACCTCCACTCTGCCCCATGTCTCTACTGTGGTGAAGCTCTGCCTCCTCTCCCCACTTCCTTCCCATCTGCCCATCTGCTTCCCTCTCCCACCCCTCCTCCCCTTCCCCCATCTTCCTTTCCTCCCCCCTCCCCTGCTCTTCCCTCTTGCCGCCCCTCAGTCCCAGGAGGTCCTAAATGTGTTCACAGGGCTCTGACTCAATCTGTATCATCATGTGCCCGTTCTTCCATAGTTCTCTCTTCCCCTCTTTAGTTCAAAATGAACCTATCCTGAGACCCCTAATTACTACTGAAGAGATCCTTCTTCCCGGGAGGGGGTGAAGTAGACCAGTCATTTGGAGGACTGCCTTTTACCTCTCTGCTACAGCCATCACTTACGCTTCTTCCTCCCCTCCTTCCCCTTCTCTCCCTCTCCCCACTCCCATCGCCCTCCCCCTCCCTTTGCCTCCTTCCTCTCTTCTTTCCATCCTTCCCCTTCATCTCTTCTTCCTCCTCTTCCTTTTCTTCTTCCTTCTTCTAGACAGAATCTAGAATATATCTCATTATGACATCCAGGCTGACCTTAAAGTTGGTAGCTTAAACTGACCTTGAATTTTGAATTCATAATCCTCCTGCCTCAGCCTCCCAACTGCTGGAATTACAGATTATCCCACCAGACCCAACTTACTGTGACTTAAAAAAATAAGTTATATTTTAATAATTCATCTTGAGGTGCATGTATAGGGAAGAGAGTTCTCTTATTTCATGATATTCATTTTGGGGACTGAACCCAGGCCGAGCAGCATCTCTGTAGCTCTTTGTGTTCTCTGTCATTAAGGCAAGAGTTGGGCTCTGTTGATCTCTTCAGTCAGGACTTCCGAGAGCCAAGGATGCACAATTTTAAAGTGTACTGATTTTTGTTTCATTGTCAAAAATGGTGCTGGGAAGGCACGCGCCACTGTTTCCATTTCTAAGCTGAAGCAAATGAAGCAAGAGACATTAGGTGACCGCCTTCAACTCACAAACCTGGGACTGGTCCAAGCCTGCAGCCCCTCACTCCCACCCCAGTGCAGCATGGGTGTTGAATGAACCATGCAATCCAGGGCATGCCCATGCCATTTTCCTGCCCAGCGCACCTCTCTGGTGCCCTCCCCCATCCAGGCCTACCTCATCTATTATGGTCCTTCCGGCTAGCTGACTCCCCTTTGGGGATGCTCCTCTGCCCACAGGGCTGTGCTGGGACCTTCTCTGGTCTCTAAGCATATCCTGTTTTTCCACGGTTTGCGCCTGTCCCTTTTCTCTGATCGGTGACCTCGCTGAAGGCAAACACTGTCACATCATCACAGCTCAGTACACCAATCATGGGACAAGAACTCCATATAGTTACTACAATTAAATCATAGATATGACAGCATTGTTGTGACATACAAAACTGAAATTTGTCATGCTAATTTTATTGTTATCACTTGCTCTTTGTCTGAGATCCAGGTCCCTCCAAAATCCTGGCTTATAAAGCACTAATGTTTATTTAGCCCCAAGAGCCAGGTCATTTAAAAGGTTCAAGCCTGGGGAATTGGCAAAATCTCCTATGCAGTACACAGAAACCGAGAGATTTGATTGCACGAAGCAATCCTTATCAAATACTAATGTGTGCAGGAGCCGTAGGGCGGGGGTGCTTGCTGGAAACACTGGGATTCAGCTGTAGCTGCGGCAGTCGTGTGCAAGTTTATGGGACAGATGGGGGGCAGCCACTGCAGCTGACCCTGGGCACTCTTGGGAATCAAGGTGACAGCTGATTTGAGAGGTCAGAGTTGGTAAGTTTGGTTTAGAAATGCTGACGTGAATTTGGCAGGATGATTGCCCCACGAATATGTCAGTGAGGCACATCTCACGGAGCCAGAGGTGGAACGGGAGCCTGCATCATGGCATTCTAAGCAAGATATGGAGGGCTGAGAAATATCCACACTTGGGGAAAAGGAGGACAAATCTGAGGAGGGAGAAACATAAGGAAGGCTTGCGGGGGAGGGGTGTCACAGAGCCCAAATCTGCCTGAGAGGAATGAAGACAATGAACCAAGACCTTGATTATTGAATGCATTGCTCCACATGAACTCACTGGGAGCTCTGTTTGTCCCCTCAACCTCAGGCATTGCTGTATATCCCAAGAAGTGTGCTGAGCCTCAAGAAGTCTTTACCATGGATGTACAGACAAGCAAGCATCCTGGAGGAGATGGCCAAGAAGACCAGCATAGGAGATGGATAACTGGCCCCGTTCCTCCATTTCCTCAGGCGATGACTCTAAAGCCTGCTTCCGCGACCACTGTGCCCAGAGCAGCAATCCACTCGGCTGGCTTCACGTCTATTGTTTTTCTCCATTCTCTCTCACTTTCCGGTCCCCTCCACAGGGTTTCTTGGAATCATCTCCCTAATAAATAGCTTGTTTCTGAGTCTCTGCAGTAAGTTGGTGAGGAGGCATGACGGAAGAGTAAGTCAGGATAACCACACACACCTCGAGGATTGATGCGAGCGGGAGGCAGAATCTTCATCTGCTTGCTGCCCAGGGAGGCAGTAGACTGAGCCAGACAGGAAGTGTAGTGACTAGACTCCCAGCGTCTAGACAAATAAGTCAATCCACTGTGGAATATTCTCTGCAAGTGCCGCCAAGCATCACCTCTTCCCCATCAATCACTTTAATGCCTACAAAGCATTGGTGAACACTGTCCCAGGACGTGGGCAAAGTTTGAGGAGGGTGAAGTCTGCCCTGCTTGGCTCCTCTCTCTGGAGAGGATCCCTGGGCATAGCTGAGTTCACCGCCGTATGTAACACACAAGCGCAACCAATAAAACTGACTGTAAAACACTTTGCAGATCCAAAGTGCCACATAAATGCTAAATAAGAAAATTAATCTTAGCTACAAAGAACTCATTCATGCTGCAAGACTCGAGTGGTTTGGGGACTGGGCCAGAGGAGAGGGAGCATGTACCATCCCTCACTCCCCCTCTCTCCTTCACTCACCCCCCCACCAAGATGGATATGCACATGGCTGAGGGTGTGAGCATGCAGAGTGGTCACCTGCACACTCTTGACACGTATGCATATCAACATGTACATGCATGTATATCTCCAGACATAAACACATGTAAAACACAAGTAAGTCATAGCATATAACCACACACATCTGTACCCAGGCTTCTCTTCATAGTCATATATAGGTATCCAAGAGTGCCTCTGGCACATGCACGTGGGACTCCACACTCCTATATACGATATACTCCACATATGCATATAGCACATATGCCTCATATACATACATACCTAGACTTACTTGAATTTCTCATGAAGTTTTATGGTGAAATAGTTTCACAGAAATGCTGGGAGGATGGTGGCAAGAAAGAGAAGAAAATGAAAAGGGGGTGGGAAGAAAATTAGGGTAAGTGAAGAGAAGAAAGCGTGAGAAGGGGGAGGAAAAGGGAGCCGAGGCAAGAGGATGGGGAAAGGAAGGAGGGGTGGAGAAAGAGAGGGAAGAGGCAAGGGAGAGGAATGGAGAACGGGAACAGGACGACGATGTATAAGCTTCCTTAGCCCATCTCCACTAGCTGTGTGAAGCTGGCTCAGCCCTCGGCCTCTGGGACTATTTTCTTTTTCAACTGGGGCAGTAACGGTTAGTAAAACAGGTATTTTTCTGAAGATAGTAAGTGATGATCAAGACAAAGATCCTCAGGGTGAATGGGGTGTAGTCTACGTAGATGGCAGAGGGCCCGAGAGAGACACAGAGATTATTGTGCCTTGGTAGTGACGAAGGGAAGGGATGGGAAGAAGATGCCCATGGCTATTCTCCCACAGCTGTGGCTCTCAGTCCTGGCTGGGGACTAGAATTTGGGGAGAGTTTTTTTTTTTAATCCTGTTACTAGAGCTGGAGAGATGGCTCGCACTGGCTAAGAGTGCTTGCTGCTCTTATTGAGGACCTGAGTTCAGTTCCCAGCACCCATATGGCTGGCTGTCCACAGTTCTGGGGATCTTATGACCTCTTTTGGCCTCCTTGGGTACCTGCACACTGGCTCACACACATACCTATACACACTGGCTCACACACGTAAATGCACAGACACACTCACACACATACGTGCACACACACACACGTGTGTACATGAACACGTACACAAAATCCTTTTTAAAAATAAAGACTCTGATATTCAAGCCTCACACTGGACACTGTCTCCAGCCCTTGGGAAATGCTCAGCAGTCACCGGTCTCCATGTTCCATGCTCCCAACAGCAGTGCATTCTCTCCTTTTGGAAAGCTCTATAAGAGAGATCTTCCCACCAGCCACTGACACCCTCACCTCCACTTCCCACAAGCCCTCTCTTGTTTAGATAAAGCAGCACCACAGTCAAGCCTGTTTGTCAAGCATAACAAGAAACCAAGCATCCAATTTTGCACAGCTGGAGGGTGTCCAGCTGAGCCACCCAGGAAGATGGATGCCACTGGCGGAAGATGAGACTCCCGTGCTTTCCGGTCCAGAGAGTCGACAGGAGCACCTGGAGCACCTGGGCCAGGGAGGGAGGAAGTAAGACACCTGGTCACTTGCACCTGCTGTGAAGGTGTGGCTCTTCTGCAATGGAGATTTAGCCCGTCCTTTAGACAAGAGAGGCAGGGCTGACACCCCAGGACCTAGCTCAACAGTGCTATCTTTCAAGAGAGAGGCCCTGGGGCCATCTTGTCACCTTCTCCATAGCTCCCATCCATCATTTGTACTCGGCATAATGACACAGGTCCCTCCAGAGCTGTCTTAGAGGTTAAAATGAAACCAGGTCTGCAGTCTGCCACTGTGATGCAATGTCACAAGACTACATGGCATCTCTGTGGGATGCTGACTTCCAGCCCTTTGGGTATTGACTTAATTGCATTTCTATTGCTGTGATGAAACACAGTGACCAGAAAAAAGCATCTTTGGGGGGAAATGGCTTATTTCAGATTATAATTCGACAACACGGTCTATCACTGAGGTCATGGAGGAATGCTGGTGACCAGCTCGCTCCCCTGGCTTTCTCAGCCTGCTTTCTTTAAGCAACAGGGCCCAGGGATGGCACCATTCTTAGTAAGCTGGGCCCTCCTACGTCAATCACTTAACCTAGAATATGCCTCAGTCTTGCCTACAGGCCAATATGATGGACACACTTTCTCAGCAAAGGCTCCTTCTTCCCAGATAGGTCTAGGTCTGTGTCAAGTTGACATAAAACCTGGAAGCACAAATACTTTACCATTGTTATTAATGGGTTAGCTGCGTCATGCGCTAATAATCTCATTACCTTTAATTTATATTTTAGATTTCAATTTTTGACTGAAAATAGATTTTTCATACACTATATTCTGACTGTGGTTTCTCTCTCCCAACTCCTTCCAGGTTCTCCCTGCCTCCTCATCCACCCAAATTCATCACCTTTCTGTCTCTTATTAGAAACAAACAGGCATTTAAACTAACTAAATAAAAACCAGCTAGAGCTGGGCGGTGGTGGTGCACACCTTTAATCCCAGCACCCGGGTGTCAGACAGGCGGATATCTGTGAGTTCGAGCCCAGCCTGGTCTACAGAGCAAGTTCCAGGATAATCTCCAAAGCTATACAGAGAAACCCTATCTCAAAAAACAAACAAACAAACAAACCAGACTAGAACAAAACTAACTAGCAGAAAGCTAGTTGGACTCTGGTCAGTTTTCTAATATACCACTTTGCTAATTATTTAGAAGTTTCATACACACACACAGGGACTTTGATTATAATCACCTCTCGTTCCTAGCTCCTCCCAGATACCCCCCTCACCCTTCCCAGCTTCATGGCTTCTCTGTTTTATCTTCTTAACCACTGAGTCCAGTTTGCGCTACCCATGTTCACATGACTGTGGGGCCACTGGCTGGAGCATGGTCAGCCTACCAGGGGGCCCCTCCCTTAAAGAAAATGAACATTTGGCTTTGGGAAACTGCCACGCTGGTGCCCGTAGTGGCTGCTCCGATTTCTAACAGCCGTACCACAGATCCCATCCCAGGGTCTCTCGTTTATGTGGTTAACCTAAGTGCCCAGTATGAAATGAATGGATCAAATGTACGCCACAGACATGCGGAGTGTTAGCCAGTCAGAAGGAAGAACAAAGTCACGTGATTCTCAGGAGAGCGGATAGAATTGAGAGCATCGTCATCCTGAGTGGGATAAGACAGGCTTGGAAACAGATACTGCAGGTTCTTTCATGAGAAGATCTAGATTCTTACGTTTATGAATATTTGATATGAAGGTGAAGGGTGATTGTGAGGGGACAGATTGCCTCTAGGGAGAGGAACACGAGTGGGTCAAGACAGAAGATAAATGATGCATACAGTCCTTCACATGTGGAATCTTGAGTTTCATAAAGCCCAAAGTAAATTTATATTTAATATGACACCAAGAAAAACCATGGCGATAGAAGGGGCCAGCTGGAAGGAGGAAGGGCTTGACAGTTGGAGAAGGAGAAGGCACTAGGGTGTTTTTGAGCCGAGCACAGTGTACACATGTATGGAAATGCTGTACTGAACACCACTACTGTGTAAAAAAGCTTAACCAGAATCAAAGGACACGGTTAGTTTGCGCTCAGTATCCGGCTCTACTTCCCTGCACCGAGGTGTCAGCATTTACGGATTGTTGTTGTTGTTGAACACTGGAAGGTATCCCATCCTGGTGTCTTCCTTTGTCCCCCTCCCTCTCTTTCACAGTACCCCGCGTTCACTTGGAAGATTTTTCTTCAGCTTTGCTTGGGTGCCTCATCAACACACACATAAAACCAAGCAACCCAAATGATGGCAAGCTTTTGTTTCCTTGAAGTTTCTTCCACGATGGAATTCGTGCAAAGCTCTGAGGAAGGACAAGGAAGGCGAGTTTAATTTGTGTCTGTAGAATGTTTTCCCACCCAAAGGAGCATTTGCTGTGAGACTAAGCTACAGACTCATGGCTGCCCTCTGTTCTCTGTATAATAAACATTCCACACATCACAGCACATTTAACCCCCGACAGCCTCCTGATGTAGGCACCACATCGATCCATTGTCTCTATTTTTTGTGAGACAGTGTCTCGTGTATCCCAGGCTGCCTGGACCTCATTATGTAGATGAGATGCCCTTAAATCCCTGAGCCTTCTGTTTCTACCTCCAGAGTGTTAGGGTTACAGCAGGGTCTCACTAAGTAGCCCAGGCTAGCCTCAGATTTGAAATCCTCTTTCTAAGGACTGGGATTACAGGTGTACAACTCTTTATCCAGTTTAAACTGGTTTGAGGGGAAGTGTGCGTGTCATGGCAGCAGAGGGGGTAATTGTAGGGAAGCAAGGGGACCAACAAGAGGAGACAGGGGTGGGGAGCCCTGGAGGAGAGAGAATGAATTAGAACGAAGTAAAGAGACATGAAAATATAATGAAGCGAATTATTTTGTATGCTAACTTACAATTTATATTCTCAGAAAAGTGCACTCATTAGAATAATGTGGGTGAATTTTCACAAATGAACCTACAAAAAAAAAATCAGCCCCAAGATGAGGTGCGTCCTCCCACCACCAAGGTCAATCATTCGTCTTTGACCTGAACAGATTCATGATTGAGAGGCTCCAGGTTCATCACCTTGGGTGGTCAACGGGATTTGCAAAGGACTTTGAGTGGGAGATGACCTCAGAATTGGACCCCAGCTGTTAAGTCTAAACCCAAAGGTCCCCCCATTACTTACAAGGCTCAGATTTGAACCTGTGAGGTATCTAAGAATCCATACTCTGAGCCCTGGCCCTCATCAACACAGAAGCTTCGAGCCTGTCAGTCCGGTCTCTCGTCTCGACCGGGACCTAGGACGGCTGCCTCTGTCTCTCCTTCTGAGCAGACCCCTTCCAGACATGCCCCATATACACCTGTGAAACTAGGCACTTCTAAGTCTCTTTCCAGTCGGCTCTCCTCTCCGAGATCGCAGCTGTAGGAGCTGCTCAGCGGGAAGGCTCAGTTGTTACTGGTGCCGCTCACCATCCACAGCCCCTGACACTGTCCAGGGAAGGTGGCGATGTCCCAGCCCCTTGATGCTTACTTCAGAAAGCACAGGCAAGACGGAGAGACATGCCAGTGGGATTTTCTGTAGGGTACGTAGGCTGTGAGATGTTTAGAGGAGGCTGGGCACGTGTTGCCCTGAGAAGGTTCCCTGTGGAGTCAAGGGGAGGTCACCCATCCCCCTCACCACCTGAGAGGCCAGTGAGGTGTAAACTGACCACAGGAGCTGAGTGTGAGCCAAGGGCACTGAGGCCAGACTCACGGAATGTGTGGATTCTGCGGGAAACTGCAGAATAAATGGTTGGTGATACTAGTTGGTCTGATGCCATTCCCAGCAGGTGCCTATACAGTGCTGGGGTTGGACCACTTTCTCTACCAACCCTGCTGCTGTCCAGACACCCATCCATGAAGAATGGGAACCTGGTGTGGGAGGTGGCTCAGACCATATAGTCAGGCTGATTAAAAGCCTTCAAATTAGGGTCTCAAGGGGACACTGAGAACTATCCTTTGGATAAGGGCTTATTAGAAGAATAATAAAGGCACAGAAAGCAACATGGGTTGAGCAGGCCCATGTTGAAGAGAGGAGCTTCCTTTCTAGAGGTCAGAGAGGAAGTGGGAAGGGACAGTGGGGGCATAGTTGCTGAGTAGTCCATAATACACACATGCAGTCGGGCTTCTTTGAATCCATTATGACAGTGAGGAGGGCAAGGATAGTTAAAAACAAGTTTAGTTCTTGAAGCCAAATCACTACAATTTCAGAAACTTTCAAAGTTGAGCCAAATGGAGGAGCTTCACAAAATGGCAGGTCCCTGGCTGGCACTGGGAGCTAGAGGTGGAATGCCGCCCTCTACACTGTCTCCGCCTTCCTGAGAGGAGAGGTTTCTTTTCCTCACCGAGCTCCAGATTGAAGCTGAGCTGAGCTCATCACTCATCTCCAGGTTCATCTTTCACATGATGAAGCTGTCTCCGCAGCACAGGTATGGAAGGGCCACCAGCTCTGAGGCAGATGGCAGCTCACTGTCTTTCCTTGTGTGGCTCCTTCTTCCTGCTCTTGACCCACAGGTAAAGCCTAGCAGTCCAAGACTGCTCGGGAATGAAACATGAAGCTTGGTTTCTGTCCAGTGGCTTCCAGAAAATGCTCCCTTACTCCAAAGAGAGAGAGAGAGACAGACAGACAGACAGACAGACAGACAGACAGACAGACACAAAGTGTCTTGTCTCCTCTGGTCCAGACATGGTATTTGCTGTGACTCCAGGAACCACATTTGTAAACTCAGGAGAAGCCAGACTAGGAGGAAATCCCAAGAATTCAGAGATTTTTTTTTTAAAGAAAAATCCAAGTTAAATATTGAAGTACTGACAGGCCTCTGAGCCAAATGACCACCAGACTGCCTGTTACACACTTAATGAATGTCTTCTGCAAGTGCATCAAACCCAGATTGTTTTCTACCACTTGCAGGCAGAAGTGCCACTATTTATCTTTGAGCTTTAAATTCTAGGGCAAAACTACAAGTGTTCTAATCTTCACTTAACCAACAATTGGCCAAGCGGCCCTGGGTCTTGACTTTCCTGACCTTGGTTTTTGTTCTCCTTCCAATTCCATCAACAATGACAATCCAGGGTCACTGCAAGGCCTTGAGGAGAGGGTGGACATCAAAGCATCTTGCAAATTAAAAAATACCCAGGGCACGGCTGGGTGTTATTATTGCTGCTGATAGTACACTCTCAGCAGGACCAGAGAAAGCCTGAGGCATCCTGGGAGGTGCAGTGCCTGCCCTCGTTCCTGGGGAGGCACTGGAAGGAAGGAGTGGCTGGGAGGACTCAGATAAGGTCCTATTTGCATTCTTCCTGCTTCTCCTGCCCCGAGCTCTGCAGGCTGAGCCAGGCACAGAGCCAGCAGCCTGCAGCAGTAGGTGGAGCCGAGGACACGGAGGTGCTGCACTCCATCCACATCAGTCTTGCCTGGGAAGGTCACTTGCCAGTCAAGGTACAATGCACCAGCTATCACTTCCTGACAGCCTTCCCTGTACCCAGACCCCTTGTTCTGCACACCTCATTCAGTCCCCGCGACAGCTCCATGAAGTAGATCTATTCCCCTTATACGGACAAGACAACCGGAGCTGAGGGGTTAATGAATGTGCCCATGTTTACACAGCCAGGTCTAGAAGGTCTCAGCCTGTGTGACTACACTCCTAACCACAGTGCTGAGACCACCAATACCAAGTGCCACTCAAGCTGCCTGAAGAAGCATCCCCGTCACGACAGGCTTTTGGAAGCTTCTTTTGTTGGCAGAAAAAAAAATCGCTCGATGGGTAAAGGTGCTTGCCTGCCAGGACTCATGACCTGAGTCCTATGCTTAGGACACGGCAGGAGAGAACCCACCCCCAGCAATCAATTGTCCTTTAACCAACACACACACACCATGGCAAGCATGAACACACACACAACACACACAAGATAAATACACATTACATGTAAATGACTAAATAAATGCATAGTGTTGCAGTGTGTGTGCTTGTGTGTGCACATGCATATACATGCATATGTGTGTGCTTGTGTATGTGGAAAGAAACTGCTTAGTGCCCACAAAGGAACTAAAACAGGCAGAAAACCTGTCATCTCTGAATTCATTTTTTTGTCAGCCTGATCTCCAAGAAAAAAAAAATGAACATTTTTGGTGGAAATCCAGGTCCTCAATAAAGACGTTTCAAAGAAGGTGACAGTTCTCTGAAAAAAGAAAAATCCAGAAAAATAATGAACATGGTTTTCTGTGAGAGTTTTGGGGAAATACATCAGAGAAAATGAGAAAGGAGCTGGGGGAACAGGCTAGGGTCTGTGTGTGACCCTCCGCCAGCCAGACCCACTCACCACGCCACCCTGTGCCCTAGAATGATAAGTGGTAAACATGGCAGTCTTGTTGTGTGAACCCCAGCGTATGTCACCAATGGGGGTCACCAAGAAAGAGTCAAATGATGGAAAAAAGAAAGTCAAGAGGTGTCTTCGCACTACTGCAATCCCAGCACAAGGGAGGCTGGGGGAGGAAGATTGCTGCAAGCTCACGAGCAGCCCTGAATACACAGGAAGACCCCTGTCTCAGAGAGAGATGGGAGACATGAGCGTGGTAGTTCAGAGTTAGGAGCTAGTCACTGTAGCACTGGGATGGGGAGCTTGGAGCTTGAGCGTCCACAGCTTTAACCCCTCGGGTTCTATAGGCAGAGATTGCTTATTTCATTCCCAACTGCTCAGACCTAAATAATCACACAGAAACTATATTAATTACAACACTGTTTGACCAATGACTTATGCATATTTCTAGCTAGTTCTTATATCTTGAATTAACCCATTTCTATCAATCTATTTACCAGCATGCGGCTGAGGCTTACTGGTAAGAATCCAGCATCTGTCTCCTTTGGCAGCTACATGGCATCCCCTTGACTCTGCCTACTCTATATCTCTGTTCAGATTTCCTGCCTGACTTTACTCTGCTAAACCATTGGCTGAAGCAGCTTTATTCATCAACCAATAAAGCAACACATACGCAGAGGGACATCCCACATCACTTCCCCTTTTCCATCTAATTAAAAAGGAAGGTGTTAACTCTAATATAGTAAAATTACATATACAAAACAGTTATACAATATTTAGTTCACTTACATTTGGCAATGTTAAAGAAAATATTCCAGGCGTGAGCTCTTCCAAGCTCTTACTCCACAATCCTCCCTATACAGTCAACCACAGGGGTGTAGCAGTCTGGGTTACTGCCACCAGGGAGGGGATGTTAAGGAGCTGGACTCTCGGATTAGCTACTGCAAGACTCTGCCACTTGGAGGAGCTTTGAGGAACTTCTGGTTGGTTCTGCTGTGTGATATCATTTCCTTTTAGATAAAGAACCCTTAGACAGCCAAGTAGTGGTGGCGCACACCTTTAATCCCAGCACTCGGAAGGCAGAGGCAAGCAGATCTCTGTGAGTTCAAGGCCAGCCTGGTCTACAAGAGCTAGTTCCAGGACAGGCTCCAAAACTACACAGAGAAACCCTGTCTCGAAAAACTAAACAAACAAACAAACAAATAAAAAGTAATAAAAAGAACGATTAGGCATGGAGAAGCAAGATTCCAGCTGCCTCTTCCTGGGCACAATAAGCTTGAGGACAGTGTCACCAACAGCACGTGGTGAAGATGGTGTCCTCTTTATCTTTATTGTCACTGTGACCAGACATCTGACAGAAGACACTGAAGGGAGAAAGGGGTTGTTTTGATTCATGGTTTAAAGAGACCAATCTATCATAGTGTGGCAAGGCTAACCTATGGGCATGTCTGTGGATGATCGCCTTGAGCATTAATTGATGGAGGAAGACATAGCCCACTGTGGGCAGCACCATTACATGGGCCCTGGGCAACATAATACAGGAGAAAACTAGGTGGGAGCAGGCATGGCGGTGTTCATGCTGCTCTGGTCGTGACTGCGGATGTGGTGTGACCAGCTGCTTCAGGCCCTGCCTCGACTTTCCCGGAATGGTGACTATAACCCGGAAGTGTGAGACAGAATACTCCTCACACACATACAAGTTGCTTTTTGGCCAGTATTTAGCAGAGTATCAGAATGAAACCTGGGTGGTGGCTGAAGTAACTGGGCCCATGCAGGGCGTAGTTTATAGCAAAGCTGGAGATACATCTTGGAGGATCAGGAAGGAGAGAACTCTGGCAGAATTAGGGCCAGGCCAGAGCCCTCAATGCCTTCTCCTAACCACCTATTTCCCTCCAAGCAGACCCCATCTCAGAATTCCCCCGTTTCCCGCACCAGCATCCCCAGTCAGGGAACAGATGTTGAAGGGCATTTCACAGTCAAGGCACAAAGTGGTGTGTGGCTCTCACACACAATCACGCTCTCCTCTCGGCTATATGGCCTTTAAATTTATAGGGCGCTTTCTCTGGAGTTCACACGCTGCAGCCTCCCAGTGATCCTGTAGCATACTGATGAAGGCCATTGTGGGCGTGCACACAACATGCACACAACACAAAAGCATGCGCATGCATGCGCACACACATACACGTACATGTGTGAATACAAATAAATCACGACTGAGAACTTGCATTTGTTCATCGAACAGCACTAATGTGCCAGACGTTAGGCAAGCTACTTTACATTGCCCGTTTGAATGCTCAAGGATGCTGTGAGAGGGTAGTCTCCACTTAATACCGAGATGTTTGAGACTCAGAATTGGAATGCTTCACCCAACCTCGCAGGGCTAAAAACAATGACAGCATGGGATTAAAGGAGATACATCAGAAGGTCTCTGTTCTCAGCCATGTACTAACCTGCCTCATTGCCCTCTTAAAGGGGCCTGAACGTGATGGGTGAACAGCACATTTGTAACCGGGGTGCGTGCATATCAGCCAGCTGCAGAGCAATGCAGCCCCTCTCCCAAAGGCTTTAAAATAGGCGGTTTGGGGAGGAGGAGGAGGAGGATGGAGTAAAATTTCCAGAGATGGAGTGAGTGACTCACTCCCTCTGTCCCCTCTGTCCCTTCGCACTCCAGGAGGAAGAGAGTCTTGTAGTAATAGAGTGAAAGGGGAGCGGGCCCTGCTTTTCGTCCAGCCCAGCTCCCGCACGGCTAGCTTATACCCCGAAAT